>JANLJB010030212.1:0-13110 GCA_026212285.1 Bursera cuneata | reverse complement strand
ATAGTTGACATGTAGGATGACAAATAGGATTTTTTAGGCTTTAGATTTTTGACAAGTAGGCTATACTTGAAGGTAATTTTAATAACTTTTAATATTTGATTCATTTATTAAATATCTTTTAATAGGTTATTTAAGGATTTGAACGTTTTTGAAGTTAGGAAGTGAAAAGTGAAGATGTTGAAGGTTTTAATGTGAGTTAAAGATGGAGGATTAATGAAATGTGAATGTATAAAGTCATGTAACCTTGATGTGATTATGACATATATTTATTTTAGGTGGCTTATTTTCTCCTATAAATAGAACCATCCTTGTGATTCTTAAAAAATAATAACATTCACAATTATTTTATATTTTCATTCACTTTTATYTGAGAGATTTTTAGACAAAGAAATATGTTTTTTTGGTAGAGCTCTGAACTCAACTATTTATCCAGAGTTTGTTTGAGCTATTCGACGAATAGTTGGGCTGTTGTATCCTGAAAGAGACAAGTCTTTGAAAAAAGCTGCTGCATCGGGTTCTAGATTTTACCAACCGTAGAGGGCTTGAATCTCCTTAAAGTAAACGAGATATCTATACCTCAGTCCATCTGATTTCGTCATTTTCTTATTTATTTTATAACTCAATTTCTTATTTAATTTAAAAAATAATATTAAATAAATATAACCGCGCAACACGCGGGCTGTACACCTAGTAAATAAATAATGAGATAGAGCCAACCCCAAGATTCAGTGGGCCGCTAGCATATTTATTTAATTATTTTCGCTCATTTAAAAGGATTTCCATGAATTGGACGAGTGAGGTGGAGGTGGGTCAGGGGAGGAGGACGACGCAACTGTTTTGAGTATGTAAATAATAATATAATAAAAAATTTAAATTGATATGCGCAGACTCAATATTAATTTTATTTTCAATAAATATAAATGGTAACAACATAAATATTTAAATATAATTAATTACCTTGCTTGGCCTTTGATTCTACTTCTTGTTTTTCCAATCGAAATCGAATTTATCCCTTTCTTCGTTTCTTGTCCTCTTGTTAACTTCAATCTTAGCTCACCCCAGTACCTAAATCAATCCATTCAAGCTTAAGTTAGAAAGGTTAAGGTTTTGACTTATTCAAGTTTTATGCTATTCCATCTCATGATAGCCTTTATTTTTTTTTTATATTCTAGAACGACTTGATTTCACTTAATATCTAATAAATATCAACTTTGAAAAAATAATCAATTTACTATTTGAATTTCGTCTAGTGGTTTTGGATTTTCACTACTATTTATTACAAAATAATTTAATAAACATGTTTTTGATTGATGTTTGAAAAAATCTATTAAAAACAAAAATGTCGAAATAATAATAATCTTAAGGGTGAAATCTTAATTAAATAATTTAAGTTATTTAAAATGAACGGAGGAAAATTCGCTAATCAATTACGCACCGGACGCAACCCCAAGATTCAGTGGCCCGCTAAGTATAAATCAAATTTCTTTTTCCGATTACGTGTCACCAAAGCATTACACAAGATTCCTACTTCTCAAGTGCGCATCTCACCTCCTCGGGCGTCATTTAGCATTTCCTAAATTCTCAAGTTTTCAAAACCCTAAACCAACCTTGTACTCTTCTCAGTTCAGCTCTTCCTCTCCCCGTCTTTCTTGCCCTCTTTCTCATTTCAATTTCTCTGCAGACGTTGAGCAATATGAGTGTGTCTGTTGATTTGTTGTCTATCAAGAACCCTAACCCTAGAATTTCTCATGGTTATGGAGTAGCGAAGAGGACTCTATGTACATCACCCTCTATGCGGTTCGCTTCTCGTAGTTGTCAAGTTTCGCTCTCGGTTAAGCCTCCGCGTTCCGTTGCTGCCAAAGGACTTGGCGATGGTTTTCATTTGCCCCTTCGACGGAGTCGATCATTAGTCGCTTTTGCTGCTTCCCACGAGGAATCGGTGAGCTTTATATTATGTTTCAATTGCGGTTATCTATCGTTGAGGATTTTGTTAAGAAAAAGGGATTTATTTATTTATTTATATTTATATATTTGGTAATTAATGTGAATAAAGGTCATAATTGTTGCTGTATGCTTAATTACGAACTTGTTTAAACTGAAATTGATGAACTTGTTATTTATTTTCTTTATAATGTGTATATTTTTTACGTGCTATTGCTATGAACTTGGAGTGTTCTATTGGGGGGCTTTCCCCCCACTAAGTTTGTCTTTGTACAATGCCCGAATCAGAAATCTTCGGAAATTGAAATAGAGGAGGAAAGTGAGGATATCAAAGCAACAGCTAAGGAATCAGAAGAAGCATGGAAGCAGACTCTAGAGGTATTCAAAGAACAAGCTTTGAAAATGCAGAGTGTGTCACAAGAAGCATACGATGTATACTCTAAGAGAGCCGTGGTCATTTTGAAAGAAACTTCAGAGCAGTTAAAAATTCAAGCGGAAAAGGCTAGACAGGATCTGTCTATTGTAGCAAAAGATCTCAGTGAAGAGGGTAGAGTATATCTCACAACGGCTGCAGAAAATTCACCTGAACCAGTGAAAGAGATTGTGGAAACTTTTTCATCCTCAACTGATGATCTGAAAGAAATTTCTAAAATTCGTGATTTTCACCTTGGAATACCATATGGTATGTCTGCGTTACTATAACTTTTAAAATGGATGGTCAATAGTGCTTTCTTACATTATTTATATTTCTAGGATTTGAATATTTGTTCTGCATTATCTATCTTTGCAGGTTTGCTTCTTTCTCTTGGTGGTTTCCTCTCTTTCATGGTAACGGGCAGCATACCTGCCATCAGGTTTGGTGTTATTCTGGGTGGCACACTTTTGGCTTTAAGCATAGCGAGTTTAAGATCATATAAGCAAGGAGAAACGTCCGCATTGGCCTTGAAAGGGCAGGCAGGTTAGTACATTTATTCTTGTATACTTTTTATGTACTTCAATTATCAAGCTTAAAAGTGTTAAAGTGCTAGTAAACCATTTGTATTTTGGACACATTGCGCTGCCTTTTATTAACCAATTACATTGTTGTGACGTTTTTGGCAATATTATTTGGTGCTTTTGAATGACTATTAGATGTTTACTCATGCTAAGGCTTTATGACAACTCAATAAGGATCTTTTTTTTTTCCTTCTATTTTTTAATCATGGGGATTAACATAGATTACATTTTCTGGTCTTCTGGCCAGGGTGGCCTTACTTTTGAATATTCTTCTATAATCTATTTAATTGTTTTTCTTAATTGATACTGATAATTTATCTAGATTTGGACAACATAAATACTACATTCCCCATCGTAAATGAATGTGTATCATAACAGAAGATCATTACTTTCCACAATGAAATCACTGTATTCATGTTGATGATATCTGTTCTGGGTAGAAGATGTGAGTCTATGGTGAATGTGTACTTTTCTCTAAAGGACTGTTTGATCATCTTTTGGATTTTAAAATATGGACGTGGAAAATCTTCTATTGTTTGTGTTATTACTGTCGGTTCTTTTTTTTTATTTTCTAACTTGGATTCTATGGCCTGCAGCAATATCAGCTATAATATTGTTAAGGGAGATGCGATTGTTGTTTCAGGTAGAAGTTCTTGATAAAAGTATTATTATTATTATCTTTTGTTTTCAAATGGGTTTTATATTTGATGCACCTCTCATTATTTTTCTTTGTTACTTTGCAGAGATTCACATTTCCAAATTTTTTGACGGCCTTTGTCAGGTTTGTAAGATTTTCAATTTGACTTGAATGCTTGTTCATTTTTAACATTATTCAATGAATGGGACACAGTGGTTGTTTCTGGAGACAAGCAAATGAATGAATTCGTTCTTGGAGAGCATGATCCGTCTGCAGTTTCCTTTCAAAAATAATTGTAGTTGACTAATTTGATGGGGCATGTTAATTCAAACCATGAAGAGGTGCCTCACGTGGGGACTTAAACAAACTTTCTGCTTGTTGATTTGAAAGGTAACAAATTAACTCCGTTAGATAGGTCAAATGGTAAGACTCCTGGTTGAAACCAAGAAGTGCAAGGTCCAAATCCCCTTTGATTCACTTACTTGGATCCCACAGGTTATTTCTTTACTCTAAGGTTATAGGGTCCAGTAGTAGTCCCTAGTTTCAGTATCATGCATACACACAAGACGCAGGACTGGGGTCTTTCTTGGATTAAAAAAAAATGGTGAATGGAATGCTAAGATTTAAGGCCAGGAGATTTCTGAAAATAAGCTAGTTTACTGCCCTAGTTGAGCATTAGTGCCCTCAGTATTTTTGTTTCTGATGTTTTACCATGTGCCAGCACACATTTGTAACCGTGCTATGTTGACACCTGCAATTCCTAAAGTAAAGGATGTTTTGGGGGAGTTTTCATTTTGACAACTCTGATATAGGATACATATTGTTCAAGTTTTTGTTAGTTTGAATGTCTGATTACTCTGTTCTCTGTGCAGTGGTGCAATGGTGGTGTTCTATGTATATAGAATCACAGTCGAAGGAAAATGGAGAAAAGGATCAGACATGGAATATGGAGGGGAAAATTGATCCTGAGGGTTAGTTTTGCTTTGTAGATTTTTGTATTAAAGGTACTGTTTCTGAAAGAATTATGGAAGGCAGCACCCAATTCAGCTTTTCATGTTGCATTTTCAAAAGATAATCACTTTGTCTCAATTGAAATTTCAAATTTCCATATTGCAGAAAGGAAGGGAAGTTTTTCCCTGCTTAATGCTCCCAGTTGAAGTTGCGTGATAGTAGTAAAGCGGCCATTGCACAACACAGAGCGGAGTTCAAATTTCAGAGGCAAAAACTGTTTGACGCTGTTAGAGGATTGTGCATAGGTCTTGATCACGGTTGTTTTCATTTTACTGTTGTAAATTCCAAACCAAAAGGACGCCAGCGGAAAGGATAATAATTTAATAACACGGTGGGCATATGTTGCTTGGTTTGATGCACGTTAACGTCATTTAAACTATTCATGAGCTTCCAGTGATACCATTCGCAACAAAACTAACGAACTGAGTAAATTCTATAAATAAAATCTTATATAACAAACTGGTACATTACAAATTTAATTTTTCGTCCCATTCGAATATTTATCACATTAATTTTTTTACATATATGCTTTATATGGTCTCATTTGCTAACATTGTATACTGTTCCCTCAAAAACAAAATGATATAATTTCCGGGAAAATAAATATACACAACCTACAGGTACAATAATAGCAAATCACAATGCCATCATACATTGATAGTGATAAGGAGAATGTAAAAAATAATCATAAAGATTTTCAAAAATAACAATTTTTAACATCTATCTAATCAAGTGATAGGTTATCGGATAGTGTTATATTAAAATTGATTATTTGAGAGCTTATTAAATACTAACCTCATTTAGTTATCAAATTGATTTAGTCAACAAGTAATAAGACATGTTAAGCAAATTTATCGAAAACAATATTTTGATTAGTGCATTGATTTGTTGACAACTTGTTAAAACTGTTATACTCAGATTTATATTTAATAAAACAATAGATAAATTTACTTAACAACTAAATTTTAAAACTACTATTTCTTAAAAGACCAAACCACACAAACGACGGCTGAACCCAACATAAAAAAATTGAACATATGCAGAGACAGAAACCTGACCATTTGCTTCTCCTGAAAAATTGCCCGTTGCCGTAGGAATTATGTGCATAAGTTCAACATTTAAATTTACATTATAATCTAAATTCCCACTCAAAATGTATATAACAAAACCGTATTAAATGCTAATAACTGAACAAAGCAGCGAGTAATAGATTATACTATTACAGAGACATAATTAGCAAATAAACTGTGGATAGAGCCATATTGTTAAGCGGTGTTCGTCTTTTAGATATCCCCATGAGAAGCATGATGGACCTCTGCTTGACTATCCAATGGCATGTACTGTGCCATGATGGCCCGTATCTCTGAATCCATGTATCTCTGCAAAAATGAAACACAAAAATTGTCGATTCATATTTAGAATAGACCTGTCAACAAATAAACAGAAAATCTAAACCATGCATATGTAAGAACCCCTTGCCAAATGGTTCTAATCCTAGCAGCAACTAAATTCCTTAAATATCAGAGCTTGTAAGGTACTCGTTACACATGATACACAAATACTGAAAGCATACCAATCATGTTCATCAAATTGCCCCATCAGTATCACGCATTAAAGTTCCTTTTACTCTCAGTTTGATCATGTTTTGAGCTACTTATAATTTTTATTTTAGAGTAACACTATATCTATAACCAACAACCTAACTCATACCATTTGAGGTGACCCAAAGTAAAAATGAACAATAGGAAAAAGTAAAATTCTAGGACATTAGTGCAACAATGAAGTCATACCCGGATTCTGTATTTGTAAACTGCATACCCTGCAACTCCAGCGGCAGCCAACCCAAGAATGACAATCCAAACAAAACCCCAGCTAACCTCCGTTTTAACATCTTTACCTGTATTTTTTAATAAAAATAATAAGCAAAAACAAGTAATCAAGTGCATCATATAACATAGTTTCCCGAAGATGATATATAAATTAATAATGCACCAAATTGACACATACATGGATACAACTAGCTTAACCTTTGACCCAAGCTTATGTACTACCACAGCTAGAAATGCAGAAAAATACTGAACAAGTAACATGCAAATTCATGTATGACTGTTGACAGTAAGTGCAAAAAATGAGTCCGGGAACACACACAGAAATACAAGTATATATAAACAAAGGAAAAGAAGAAGGAAATCTTAAAGGTTATCTAATGGATTAATAAAGTAGGTCTTTTGTTTGCCATTAGGTGTCTTTTACAAAGCAAGTAAATAAATGCTGTCCTACGAAACTCACTTATGCAGGTGTCATGCTCTTGCATGTACAATAATCCACTCCTACAGCTGCACTCATAACTGCCCCAAGTGTTTTTGCATTTGCACTCTGGGCATTGACATGCCAGCTTCTCTTTGCACTCATTCACGTCTGGAACATAGTCAATATAAAATGGTCAATCATCTTTACTCCTGCAATGAGATAATGCTATTTGACAAAAAATGGAGAAACCAGGAATAATTGCAGTACCTTCACAATTATGGACTCCATCACCCCTAAATCCTGGTGGACACTTGCAACCTTGCGAATGATCCTCCTAAATAATACACATTACAAAACCATTATTATTATTATTATTATTTCAAATACTAGTGAGATATTATTGTCATTAAATATATAAACATATATTATTTGAAGTGCGATAGCAAGATCCCAGCAAATAGAAGTTACTTACAATGCAAGCGGAATAAGTTTTGCCATCTTGGCTTTTCTTCCAACACCCTCCATTATTAATTTCACAACGTAAAGCTCCTGAAGCTGTTTAAAGGAACATGCAAATATTTTCATGTAAACCAAACATTCATAAATAGTAAAGTTAAAATGACATTTTCTTCTTAGTCTACTTAATAAGCAACAATGAGAACCAACTACATTTTGCTAGAACTTTTCATCCCAATCCTTAAAGACTTAATTTTTATAGTTCAGTAATACCAATGTGGCCACTTAAGAACCTACCAGACAACATCAACAAAAGAACTGTTTCAAGATGAGCACATAGCAAATCTAGATATCCTTCAGGGACCTAAAAAACTATGTTTCATCTAACAAATCCATGAATGCATACATACCCTAGAATATTCATCTATTTAATATGTGTGTATGGAGTAACTTGTTCCACCACAAACATGCAACAAGCAACTTTAAGACTAAAACGAAATATGGCCAAGTTTCCTGACCAATGCTCTATAACCCATCTCTATGAAAAGCTTTTACCTTCACAATGAGTATAACCATCACCAACAAACTTCACACCTCGTACAACAGGACACTCACACACTCTTCCTCGAAATGTATCCTACAACAAAGCAAATGTAAACAAGTTAAAAAAGAAAAATAATAAAAAATAATCCGAAATTGAAAATAACAAGTCAAAATTTCCCACACAATATTGCAAAAAGATTGAGACTACGAAGATACCTTGCATGCAGTTATGTTAGCAGCTTTATCCTGCCAACACCCCCCATTGTTTTCTAAGCACTCGTTGGTTTCTACATCTGCAAAGAAACATCATATCGAAACAATAAAACACTATATAAACAAATGGTTTTCAACCCGTAAAAACGTTCAGACAATATACAAGATAAATGTCCTCGAATTGACATATAACAAAGAAAATATCCTCAAAGACCCTTAAAAATTCCAATTGATCATGGCTCACCAAGAAACATTGCAAACTTTTATGTCATTTTACTGTCTTTGTCTTTCTACAACAGTTTAAGCAGTGAAAACTATGGTGAAGAAAAAACTTTAAGAGAATCAACTAAGAGGCTCATTAAAATTTATATCAGTAAAGATACACAAAGAATAAGCATGCTGCTGTCTCAAGGGGTAATCATTGAATTCATTTCATTTTAACGATTCTTGAAGCAGTAGGTTAGGGTTACTTTATTCATAAAATTACGGGAGAATCCCCTACACTGTGATGTGTTGATGCAACATGTTGGCGACTGGCAGCATTTTAGAACATTTTACAGGTAACAGAGGAATAAATAAATAAAATAACTAACTGGAAGCCAAGTATAATAGAAGAAAACCTTCACTTAAACATATGGCTGGCTCTGTGGTCTCCTGGAAACCTGCACAAATAGCCTTGAGAACTGCTCCCTTGTCCAACTTACCTGAAACCAGTAAAATTCGAAGATTACAAGACCAGATTTGGACAATCACATAGTTCACAGATGTGTTAAAGCAGCTGGTTGCTTTGGACCTCTATACTGTCTATTGTTTATTACAAGAGTTGGTAGTATAGTCACATCTCCACGGGAGCCTTTGCCAATCTGAAACCAGTTTAAAAAAAAAAAATTCAGTATAAAAATAAATGATTATTCAAAAAAGAAAAAGAAAAATATCTGGTGTTAAGGCTCACTTGTGCTTCTTGTTCAGCTTTAAGAACTTGGTTGTCCACATCTGCCTCGGTGTCTCCAATACATTCATCTATCTTCTTGAGATCAACACCTATAAAGAAAAAAAATGTAAGAATACGTTGACAATCTTTAGATTCCAAGTAGCTTAGCTTGATATAAAAAATCAATTCACTCGTAGTAAATGACCTACCAAGAGATTTGATAACATCATCTGCACACTCTTTGTTGTACTTCTTCTCTTTCATTGGACAGCGGATTGAAAAGTCAGTCACATAATCCCACCAAAGCCATGGCTTTCCACTTTCATTGGCCACTTTAAAGACGCAAGCTTGGCGTAAATTTTGAACAACCACCTGCTTCCCTTCATATCCTCGGCTGAAGTCCTGTTCTGGATCTGGAGCACAGTACCTCCCATGGTTGATGCACTGAGACTTGCATTGTTTGCTCAGTTTAAATGCTTCTGGACAATACCAAGTTATATAGTGAGGGGTGAACTGAGTGTACCCTTTCTGCTCAAGTATCTGAGCTGCTCCTTTGAAGTTCCTTACAAAATCAATCTGACTGTCACATTTTGTCCCACACTCATCATTGCTATTTGTCCAGAACTCATACTCAACCCGCTCATCAGGATGTGGAAGAGCCTCTGTCCAATCTAAATTCATGTTGACCATATCCTTACCATCTATAGCCTTCTTGATACTATCCCCCAAAGATTTGCTAATAAGGGCAGAGGGGATAGTAATGTTTTGTAGATAATCAGCATTCACATCATCTTCTTCAGGGGTATCCATGGTTATCAACGGTTCAAGCTTGTTATCAGCAACAAGAATAGCCGCTGCCCCAGCTTTCTGTGCGAACCAGGCCTTCTTGGTGAAGTAACATTCTGCAGGTGCAGTAAACATTGAAAGGTTATCCAAAAAATAATAATAATAGCATAAATAAACAATTAACTCCTATTTCGAGCAACTCTTCGCAAAATATTTTAAAATAGAGAAAAAAAAAAAGGAATACCAAAATTTAACAAATGCAATACATTGAAGGAAATAAAAGATGTAATTTGAAGTTCCCAAAAAAATCTTTTAAAATTCAGTAACAAATTTCCCCTGCAACCGCTGAAACGCAAACCACAATCAGACTTTCACACCTGTTGCAGTTATGATTTTCTTCTTGCAGTTCAATAAAATTTAGTTTCCACATATTAAAAACACATAAAACCCTGATTTATAAAACAAATCTCTAAACAAAACCATCAAGTAAACAAATTCATAGAGCAACAAAATCAAAGTATAAAATGACACTAACTCAAAGACGAGCTTTAATTTCATTCAGAATAAATAAACAAAATAACAAAAAATAAAAAACTCACATCTAAAAGTATACATTAAAGCCAAAGAAAAGAATAAAATATCAAAATCCCTTCTTACCTCCTCGATCAACCAGAAGAAAAATGGGTAATTCTCCAGGGTTTGACTTGAAAGGCTTATCGAAATCGTCACAAGCCTTCTGATTGGACTCAGGATAAACCACGCGCCCAGTTAAGGTTCCTCCATACTGAGGAACACCAAAATTCCCAATTGCACATTCATAAACACCTTTGATTGACTCAGGCGAAGTCACTTTCAAGCTGTTCTTCTCCACCACGAACCTCCCCAAACTGAACCCACACAACAAAAGCCATACACACGCCAGAAACCCTAGCTTCTCCCTCATGTTCAAAGTGATCGAAACACAACTACCCAGATCAAGGAAACCTCGTTCTTTTTAGCTTCTCGACAACCCAGTTGTAAAAACAAACTGGAAACTTAGAAATCAACAATCAAAAAACGACAAATTCGATATATTAGATAAAATTTAAAATTTATCAATCACAAAAGAGATTAAAAAAAACACCTCCTTGTGGATCCTGTGAGCTGCGCTTTAGCTTAATTCAAATTTGTAAGAGACCAGAAGCGTACAAAAACAGGTTTCTTTGAACGTAAAAGAAACGATTTACTTGATAAAAGTGAAGTAATCTGAAATCCCAAACTGAATTGAATTCAATTGAAGGGACGTGTCGAGTACTCAAGCAAGTTCTTATTCGAGTTAGAAAAAGTAAAAAATTCACAAGTTGGACATTTCCAAGAGGCTTATTTCTAGTAATTAACGACCTGCCTCGTGGAAGGAAAGATCTAGGGAATTTTGAAGAAACATCCGAAATTAGGGGCTAGTTGAAAAATAGTTAAATCTCCAAATTATTTATAAGTCCCTAAAAGTAATCAAAGTCATCAAAATATCTTCATTTAATATAATCCATTCCATTCATTTTCTTCTCACAATTTACTTTTTCTTCTTCACACACCTTAGTCATTCTCCCTCTTATTCACTCTCTCAGTTTAACATATAAACTCACTTTCATTATCACTCTTTTATTATCAAAATCAGGAAACCTCGAATCAAGTGATAAAAGTTACAAAGATAAATAAATATTGATTTTATTTCTCTAATAGGTTCATTTTTTAAAAAAATAACATCATGTCTAAAAAATGTTATGTCACATAATAGATTATTTAGTTATTATTTTATTATTTGTATTACTTTATTATTTATATTTATTATTATTTAAATATTGGCCAATTATTTAATTGTATTACTTTATTATAACTAATATATTCTTTAATTAATTATAATTATTTTTTAATTTTTAATATATTAATTAATTAATAGAATATTTATTTATTATTATTATTAAATATAACTATTTATTTAAATTTGTTATTTAATATTATTTAATTATTAATTATTTTATTTTATTTAAACGATTCTACTCATTAGATCAACCGGTACCGGTTCACACACAGAATCCGACCGGTATTGGACTTAGGAGGGGTGCTTATATATATATAAGGATATTTTACGAGTTCATGGAAAAATAGATAGGGACTTATAAGTCATTAAGGGGTTATCTGACTATTTTACAACCAACCCCTAACTTGGATATTTTGTCAAATTTGCCAAAGACCTATGCTAAACCGCCATTGATCGAGGGCTTAATTGATTCAATTTATTCACTTTTTTTTTTTTTTAAATATTTAAATTCGCTTTCAGTTTCTCGCGATATTTTAGGTTCAGTTCAGTTGAGTGYCGTCGTTTTGGACTCAGTGATGGGGACCATCGTCGTACTCGTAGTGCTTGCATGCCAACCACGTGTTGCAAATAATTTACTGTGACTCGTACACGTCAAGCACAATTCCGTCGTCGTTTCATTGGAGGAACACGAAAGATTATTTCCTGGCGAACGTCAATAATAATTAATTGGAAAATTACAAATTCAAGCTATTGCTTGGCACGCACTCACTCACTCTATCATGTTTATTTACTTATACACATGACAAAATATTATTTCAAAAAGTTTTTATTATATTTTTAATTCATCTTTGTCTTAAACTATATTTTTACTGAATTCATAAAATCGTTTGTAATTAATTGCCATGCTATGCTATAGTGGCTTGTTTCTGCTGACGACTATGAACCAAATTTTTAAGAATTATCCTTTTTTTTTTCGTTACCTTCTCAAAAATCATAAAAAGACATATTTATTAAAGGAGCCTATCAAATTATCTACCTATCAATAACAAAAATATTTGTTAGAGTATATTTGATTAATTTTATTTTAAAAAATAAGTAAATTGATAATTCTTTGAAATTAAGAAAATATAAAGATAAAAGTCTCAATCATTTAAGATTCGTTGAAGAAAAGGATGGCAATGAAAATGAACACTTTGGGGACGGGAAACATGTGCAAAGGAATCTTGCAGTTGTGGACCAGTGGCATTAGTAATAAAGCAAGCAGATGCTAGCAATAATTCATATTTCTAAGTAGATATGATCTTTGTAAACTAATAACTGAAGAGTAATGCTATCTATAAAAAGGCTGTATCTTAAATTTGTATTATAATTATAATGTGTCATTATACAAGTGATAAAGTAAAGTTAAGATACATACATTGTATCCATAATATTATTCATAATTAAATTGAAGTAAATATAAAAATAAATAACCAAATTTAGGGGTGGATTCTCATATTTATATCTCTGGTTGTATTATCCAGTACTTGACTTCTTATCTTTTTTAAC
>JANLJB010030211.1:0-17613 GCA_026212285.1 Bursera cuneata | reverse complement strand
ACTCATCAACTCAATTGATTTCATTATCCTAGTTTTATTTGTGTGATTTACAAGAACACCAGCCGAATGCATTCCATATCTATTGTAATGCATCCACCTATCCATCTTAGTTAATTAAAAGAACCCTTATTAATTAACCCTATTTATTAAACAACCTAGAAGAAAGCTTAACTAGATTTAATCCAGTAAACGCAAAGCACCTAGACGGTATAACTGAACCAAGCAAGATCCTCCAAGCGTGAACCTTTAACCTGAGACTATGAATTACTTTACAGTAGGCATTGCAAATTGTTACCAATACCTAGAACTCCTAACGTTTGCCTATTAGGTTTCTAGATTAACAATGAATTCCCTAATTTGATCTCTTTGTTTTACACCTAATCAACTAAACAAGTAATTCTAGAATAAATACCGTAATTCATATTCATCCTTTAAACCAATCACAAAATCAATAAGAATGTAAAATCAATTTTATTGAATCATTGTCTAACTACATAAAGTTTCTCTCAATCACAAGAAGATTTAGTTACTCATAACAAAACAAAACAAAACAATGATATAGATAGAACCCATCAAGAACTCCATCAAGGCTCTAAGAAGGTGATCTCCAATCTTGGCTCTGCTCTCCAAAGTTTTCTTGAATCCTTCTTGATGGCTCTCCTTTTTATTCTTTCTAAAGGCCCTTAAATATGTTTCTCTAAGTTAAGTCAAAAAGTAAGGACAAACTTGTCCTTTTACCTCTAAAAACACATAGTCGGCTAAAGAAAATCGGGCCAACCTCGCTGTGTTAAAGAATCAAGCACCCCAGCGCTCAGTCTATGACTTGAAACGTGAAATTCATCTGCAATGGTGCTGCAGCACTCAATATATCCGCTGTAGCGCTCGATCTCTGGAATCGACTTCTCATAAACTTGTAAAACTGCTACAATGCTAAAGACTTTCGCCTCAGTGCTTAGCTACTGGAACTGGCATCGCTGCGGTTGAATATTGGTGCCGCAGTGCTCAGGTGGTGCCTTTAACTTTTGCTGACTTGTTTTGTCTTTCTCTATTTTTTACTTAAATTACGCAATCTCTGGGAATTCTCTTCTTTTCTACAATACTAACATAAATTCCATTGAAAGTTTCAAGAACACATCAATTGTTAAGAATAAAGGTATTAAAATAGATGATAAAATCAACCTATCACTAGGCAAGCCCAAATTGTTTTAGTTTCAATTGGATTTAAAATCCATTATGTTTTAAGCCCAAATTCATTTTATTTTGAATTAAATTTAGACTTTTTCAATTCTGATATTTTGAAAAATAAATAAATATTTGGTGGAATTAAGTTTAATTAATATATTCMATGTACAAAAATTCAATTGGATATGAATTTGTACTAAGTGGGAATAGTTAGTGTATAGATGAATAGTTAATTAGATTAACTAGTTTTAGTAATTTAAAGTCACATCAATATGTGATTTGGTTGAACCTTGGATGCTCACTAAATTAAAGTAATCAAATTGGATTTGGCGATAACATGCTTGAATGCCCGTAAATACATAGGTAGTTGGTTATGGATACAAGACTACTATTTGTAACAATAATAGGACCTACGAGTCCTACTCTCTATTCAATTCTATTGTATTTCTTTTCTCACCTTACTCCCCTCGAATGTAACTCAAGGTTTCTGAAATGTGATATGTACAATAGGATAGGTTGTGTTAGATAAAATTATGCACCTACGGTAGCATTTCTCTTGGAGCAATAAGTATATCCATAACTACTACCACATTATTATTTGATAATTCCTTAAGATGTATGTTATTGTAGTATACATGCTTAAGGTTGTATGTTGATGAGACTTAACAAAGATACTAAATTTGACTAGTAGTTAAGTTTACTCAAAAAAAATTCCCTCATTTAGATCAAGCGTATTTCCTTTCATTGAGTGGTTTATTCCGAGTTTCAAAATTGATTTTGACTTGTTGGCCAAAGTCAAGGTCATAGTTGTTTGCAGATAAGATAAATCATGGAAGCTTTGTTACACCTTGCATATTTGGGACAGTTGTGATTTGTTGGCCAAAGTCAAGGTCACTTCGGTTCTAAGACATGAACTACAAAGCTTGGCCGTGTCAATGGGTCATGCTTGACTGAATCATTAGGCTTGTGGTACCAAAGTCAAGGCCTAGATGAATTCAAAGGAAAAGTTAGGAGAGAAATTAGATGTACGCGATCCGGGAATCAACCTAACGTGCTAGGAGTTGCATTGGGTACAATTAGTCTGAGAGACTTACCTAATTAAACCAAAGTCAAGGTTGTATATTGTTTAATGGGGTCCTAGCCTATTAAGAAACTAGGTTTTTCGAATGCTCTACAGAAGGTTGGAGGCTTGAATAAAATAGTGGTAGAATAACATTAAATTTACAATTTCATTTAATGTTATTTTTACGTATTATTTCATTATAATATTTTGCTAATTATGTTTTATTTTCTTTTACATATCTAGTTGGTCCTTTATACCCTTGAGAGACCTTTACCCCCAGACCTCATAGGAAGAATGTAGTTGAGTGGGAAACTTAGAAAACCCACCACGACGATAGCATAGGTGCACAGTGCATTATGCTAGCGGCTATGAACCAAAAGTTTCACCGTCAAAACAAAGGTTACACACCTTATGATATGATAGCGAAACTAAGGGACTTGTATGAATCTAGCTTCAGGGCTGAGAGATATGAAGTCTCTAAGAAACTGTTCAAAAGTCGGATGCAAGAGGGTACATCTATGGAAAAACACATGACGGACATGGTTGGCCATATTGACAGGCTTGCTAGTCTCGAACTTGTCATGGATGCTAACCTGAGCATCGATTTGATTCTCCAATCTCTTCCTGATAGTTGGGTTGGCTTTGTAATGAATTATAACATGCTCAACAAAGATAAGACTCTTGGAGAGCTTATGGCAATGCTGAAAGATGCAGAGCTAGAGATAAACAAAGGAAGAAAGCGCGAGGCGCATATGGTTTAGTCTTCCACTAAGAAAAAGGGAAAAGGAGGGAAAAAGAATTTCCCTAAACATTCTGAAGGAAGGATAAAGAAGAAGGGCAAGGAGCCTTCTGGGAAGGTTTCTAACAGGTCACATGACACCTGCCTATACTGTGGAAAGAAGGGTCACTGAAAACGTGACTACAGGAAGTATAAAGTAGACCTAAAGCACAAGAAAGCAGGAAAGGCTCCTGCTACAGGTATGTTTGTTATAGAAATAAACTTGTTTACATCTAACAACACATCTTGGATATCCGGTACTGGATGTGGTACTCATATTTATACTGATATGCAAGACCTCTAAATGAATAGGAAGATAACATCAAGAGAGGTAGACCTACAAGTAGGCAATGGCTCCAGAGTTACAGTTTTGGCTGTAGGCCTCGACCGTTTATCTTTGCCTTTTGGGCTTGTATTAGAACTTACGGATTGTTATTTTGTACCTAGTTTGACTAGGAATATAATCTCTATATCTTGTTTAGCCAAATGTGGCTTTAGTTTTGTATTCAGAAACACTAGTTGTTATGTATATAAGAATGATGTTATGTATTGTGCAACAGAAATTATGAATGGATTGTATGTTCTAAATACTTTATCTCCCACTTATACTATAACAAACAAACGACTTAAAACATTAGATGTTAATGAGAATTATTTATGGCACTGTCGTCTAGGACACATAAATAAAAAAAACTCGTCTAGCCACTCTTGTGAAGAATAAATATTTAGATAAATTTGATTTGGAATCGTATGTATATGCAAGTCATATTTACTGGGTAAAATACCTAAATCACCTTTTACGGGTAAATATAAATGTGCCGTCGATGTTCTAAGCCTAGTGCACAATGATGTCTGTAGGCTCATGTCCACACAAGCACGTGATGGATATAAATACTTTATAACCTTTACGAATGATAAATCCAGATATGATTATGTGTTTCTAATGAGACACAAGTCTGAAACTTTCAATAAATTCAAAGAGTTCAGACAAGAAGTAGAAACATAAACCGGAAAAAGTATTAAAACCTTCTGATCGGATCATAGAGGTGAATACTTAAGTAATGAGTTTCAAGACTATTTGAAAGAAAATGGTATTCTTTCACAATGGACTCCACCCAGAACACCTCAGTTAAATGGTGTGTCTGAACGAATCAATCAAACTTTGTTAGATATGGTTCAATCCATGACGAGTTGTATCGAGCTCCCTATATCATTTTGGAGATATGCCATCAACAGTGCGATTTTTGTTTTGAACAGGGGTCCGTCAAAGTCTGTTAGACAGACCCCATATGAAATATAGACAGGAAAGAAACCAAGTTTATCTTTGCTAAAGATTTGGGGTTGTGAAGCTTATGTAAAACGCTTAGATAGCTCAAAGCTACAACCCAAATCTAAAAAATGCCTATTTATGGGATACCCTAAAGAGACAAAAGGGTATTACTTTCATCACCCATAAGAGAACAAATTTTGGATTACTCTACATGTAATATTCTTAGAGAAGGAATTTATAACTACGATGTCAAGTGGAAAAAAAGTTGAACTTGATGAACATCGAAGTGAGACTAGTGCAGGCACTTCTCTCTCGGAACCCCAACAGTCACAAAAAGATGCAACTATCTATAGCCTATAATACAAAAACAGTGTAGATCGGAAAGAATTAGAAAACAACCTAAGAGGTATGGGTTTCTAATCTCTCCTCATGTAGATATTAATCTGATTGAGGATGATGAATCAACTACGTATGAAGAAGCGATATAAGATGTCAAATCTTCAAAATGGCTAGAAGCCATGAAATCTAAGATAGATTCCATGTACGTCAACCAGGTTCGGACACTGGTTGAACCACCAAAAGGTATAAAGCTTATAGGGTGCAAATGGGTCTTCAAGAAGAAGATAAACATAGAAAGTAATATACAGACGTATAAAGCCAAACTAGTGACAAAAAGGTTTCATCAGAGACAAAGAATTGACTTTGATAAAATATTTTCCCTGGTCGTAATGATCAAATCCATTCAGATTATGCTTGTTATTGCTGCATATCACAATTACGAGATATAACAATCACCTTTCTTAATAGAAACTTGGTGGAAGATGTCTACATGGCATAACCCGATGGTTTTGTTGTCCTGGAGCATACAGACAAGGTTTGTAATCTACAAATATCCATTTATGGATTAAAGCAAGCATCAAGATCTTGGAATCAACGTTTTGATAACATAATCAAAGAATATGATTTTATTCAAAACGAAGATGATTCTTGTGTTTACAAGAAGATTAGTGGGAGTGCACTAACTTTTATTATTTTATATTTCGACAACATATTACTTATGAGAAATGATATTCCTATGTTRCAATCTGTTAAGACATGGCTCTCAATAAAATTCTCCATGAAGGATTTGGGAGAAGCCGCCTATATTCTGGGAATAAACATCTCCAGGGATAGATCAAAAAGGCTAATAAGGCTTTCTCAAAGTACATACATTAACAAAATGCTGAAAAGATACAGCATGAAAGGGTCAAAGAGAGGACTCGTTCCAATGTCACATGGCATTTCTTTGTCTAAGGTAATGTCTCCAAAGACCAAAGAAGAGAAAGAACGCATGAGTCAAATACCTTATGCTTCTGTTGTTGGCTCGATCATGTATGCTATGATATGTACACGGCTTGACATATCATACGCTTTGAGTATGTGTAGTCGATACCAAGTCGATCCAGGTGAGCAGCATTGGATTGCTATAAAGGACATCCTTAAATATTTGAGAAGAACTCAGGATGCTTTCCTGGTATATGAAGGTGGAGAACTCATTGTGAATGGTTTCACGGACGTTAGTTTTTAGTCTGATAGAGATGATCACCGATCTTAGTCAGAATATGTATTCTATTTGAAAAATGGTGTAGTAAATTGGAGAAGCTCCAAACAAGAAACTATAATTGATTTAACAACCAAAGTTGAGTACATAGCAGAGGCTGAAGCAATAAAGGAAGTTGTTCAGATCTGCAAGTTCCTCATCGGACTTGGTGTAGTTCCTTCTATAGTAGAGCCTATTCCATTGTATTGTGACAATAATGGGGCCATACACAAGCGAAGGAACCGAGGCCTCATCAACGGTCCAAACATGTGCTGCGTAAATATCACCTGATCAGAGAGATTATACATCGAGGTGATGTCAAGATTGAAAAGGTATCTTCGGATGACAACATAGCAGATCCCTTGACAAAGACACTATCTCAGCAAAAACATGAAAAACGTGTAAATTCAGATGGCATTAGATACATAAGTGATTGGCTCTAGGCCAAGTGGGAGATTGTTGGGATATTTATGTCCCAGAGTATCACTTGTATTGTATTGTACATTTATTTATTTGATAATAAAAGAAAATTACACTTTTATCATTTTATGCAATTAAATTACATTTAAGTTATATGTGATAAAAGTCCTTATGATGTTTAAATGAATGATTTAGATGTGAGACAGAAATCATTTCAAATAATATAACATCATTAAATTGTCCCTGATCGAAATACTGTCGAGACGGGACATCCACGGTATGGATAAACTAGTATTACACTTATACTGATTAGAGAAGTATAACATTATGATTCTCACGCATCTAAGTATTGGATACTTATACAAGTGTATAGGAGAACATTATTAGCTATTTGGAGACAGTAACATATTCACTAGATTCGACCCGGTACAAAATCCCATTGGTAGTTTACTAAGTGTCTATGGGAGGTCCACTCAGGGTAGGGGTAAGTGATCCTTTGACCTGAGACTTGCATGGCCATCTCATTTGGGGACCGGTATGCTTTGACACTTGTCGTCTGGAATCCTTAGGGCTTTTACATATACTTGTTGTTGGATGTGTTGTGAACTATTTAGGAGTATGTGTAGTATCAAGATAGGAAATGTCACTCCTGATAAATAGAGATGATGTCACACAGGATTCGACGACAATTGCTCTAATGCTAGCTATATACAAGAGTGTGATGAGGATTGTTCTCAATCACCTCTCATAAAAGATAATCACACATAAAACAAGAATCTGAATTATTCATCGTTATTACGGGAGACACATTCCAACCCTAGATCACGTACGTGACATTTGGTATAGGATTAAATTATATAGAACTACGCCTGAAAAAAGTTTGGAAGCTTTACGCACACTTTCTGAGAATTAGGGGACATGATGCTTCACTAGAAGCCAACCATACCTAGTAAATAATGGGCTCATAACTTGGTGTACAGGAATACGGATGGTCCACCCGTGATGATTTATGACCAACATATCCGAAAGCCTAATGGGACGACATTCCGATGAAGAATTGATATATGAGTTACAAGAGCATATTTTATCTAGGATAAATAGTGATTCGTGAATAGTTTTTTCTTATACTATTCACAAATGGGCTTTAAGATAGAGAGGGTTAATTTAGTAGATTGGATCACCAAATAATTTTGGACTTTGACTTATAAAATGGTTTAGATCCATTATACAAGCAATTGGGCTTGGTTCCAATTATTCAAGCCCAAACCCATTAAGCCCAAGGACTAAAGAAAAAAAGATTTAAACTAATTAGATTTAGTTGAATTATGGAAGGAATATTCTTGGAATATGCTTTATTAATTTACTTGGCTTAGATTATTTTGATTTTACTTGGCCAAGAATAATCAAGCATTAATGGTGTTTTGTGTAAAGCATTCACACTATAAGCCTTATAACATAATTGTGTTATACACTTTTCTCTCTCCACCATTCACTCCTTGCATTGCCAAATCCATCTTGCTCTCTTCCTTTGTGTTTTGTTTTTCAAATGATAAAAGTCTCTAGCAAGAAGTCATCTTTTCTAAGGAATTAAGATTACTTAGCCATTAGTGTTTGGTTATCTAACTTGTATGTTTAATATTGTAGGTTTCTTGAAGGAAAATTTTGGAAATCAACTTAAGGCAAAGGATGTAAGTATTGCTTCCATTTTAACATTTCCACATATAATCCATTTCCACCTCCACTTAGTTCGGCCCATGCAAGACATCCAAGCTCAAGCATTCTACAAAGCCCATGAGGCAAGCAAGAAAACAAGCCCAACCCGAACTGGAAATTAACCCATTTTGTTGCCCATGTGCATGTTAGCTTTTAAGGCTCAATTTGATGTTTTTAGAAGCCCATATGGATATAATTATGTTAGTAGACTTTGAATTATGTAAAAGACCTTTGTTAAGCCCATTAGGATGCAATATAATTCAATTAGGCTCTAACTAATTGAATTATATGGCCTCCTAGTTATAAAACCTCTATGTCTTTTCCACCCCATTTTAGAAGCCTAGTATATAAGGCTTCATTTTGTAATATTTTGTTTAATCTTGCTAAATTGAAATTACAAGTGTTTGAAACACTAATAGATTGTGTTCTCTTGTCTTCTTTTATCCAATTTCTTGCCAAGTGAAAACCTTCAAATTGGTGGATAATTTATCTGTTATGCTTGAAGTTTCCTATAAGCATCTATCTTTGTAAGTTATCTTTGCATTTGTATTGTTCTTACTTGCTTCTTGGTATGGCCGAATTGGAGAAGTGAAGTGTGTGCGCGTGTGTGTATGTGTTGAAATTTTGTTAGTGCTTTGTTGAAGGTTGCATTTGGGTATGGTTGTGTTGAATATTGGAAGTGTTGATTTGTAGGTAGTTTTCTAGTGTGTGGAAAGTGTATGAAAGAATATAGAACCTTTGCATGTGGGCTGCCCGAATTAGTATTACTTGTTAGGAGTTAATGAAGAAGTGAGTTGTTTGCATGTTAGTGCTTGTTGTTGACGAATGTTGAAGGTTTATTAATAGCCGAATGTGCTGCTCACTAGGGAGTTGTTTTGTGCATGTTGTTGAATGAATGTTGTAAATGCAATATGGAGCATATGAATTGTGAGGGCTGCCGAATGGTGTTGTTGTCATGAGAGAGTGATTTTCTTGCAAGTTGAATGTGTTTGAGTGGGACAAAGTTTTTGGGGAGGGATTGTTGTTTGTACCCGAATTGGTTGCTAGAGGAATTTGAAATTTCATGTTCTTTAGGAGCCAAAATGAGGTGATTTCGTATCATATTGGCTGCTTATCAAATAAACAAAGAGTTTATTGACTTCTCGCAAGGAGTAGAAATGCACCTTTTATTTGAAAAATTTGTCATAGGCCTTTGAAATTTCATGAAGTTTATCACAAATTTCACTTGCCCTAACTACTTTCCAAACCAAGGGATCCACCCAAAATCTATCATAAATAAAACTATGTTCCTTGTCCAGATTTATATATGCTCTTTTCCTATTTGCTTCAAACAAGTCCTCTTTTGGAATGGCAATGACATGTCTGGAAAACAGAAATTACTCATTTCAGACAAGTTTCAATCATAAAATTTGGAAGAGTTATAACCAATGAAGTAACGTCCTTGGGACATTGCAGTTAGAAACTTCTTGGGACAATGCAATTACAAACTTTGCGAGACCTTTAAGGGACCCATTTCAGATTCTACTCCACCAGAAATCACCTGAATTATTTTTAGCAGTTTCATTATTTCAAGGGACATTGAAAATGGGTGTAATTTGGAAGCAGTTGCATCTTACCCAGTAAAAGTTGGGTTTGGTTCAGTTCATTATTGCTTATAGCAAGAATCTGGTCCTAGGGGACTACCCCGGCCTTGTCCAGCTAATGGAGCAGCTGAAACTCCTCTTTGATTCAGCAAACACCTGAAATGCGATAACCTTCCAGTAACCTGCTGTGGATCCTTTGCCAGCTTCTCATAAGGTGTCCATAACCGCTCTTCAGTAAGAGGGAGATAACGGGAAAAACAAGAATGTTGTTAGAATATAACAAGCAATATGAGTACATAACTATTCTGTTGGCAATTTCAGATTATTTCACATAATGCAAACAACAAAAATTGAACCAACAGAATTTGGAATTGGCAAAATAAAAAATGAGTACCAGCAGCGGCTGCAGCACGAGGCCATATTGTTTGCTCAATATCTGATGCATCGACTGTTTCACCCCACATGCAAACCTCACCACCGATAACTAACTTCTTTTGTTTGGGGTCTGTGATATTAGTGAGCGGTTCATTTAGATAGAATTCCTGCCACGTAGTGTTCAAATGGTCCAAATACCACTTGTCCTGATTGCTTACAATACACCTTAATCCAGCTTCAACAACTTTTTTAGCAACACCACCTCCAAGCCTACAAGGGGGATTTTCAAAGAAGCAATTAATCTATTAGACATCTTGGGACAGCAAATAGTATGACAGCATAAATCACACATCAATATAAGATCCATCAAAGAATTGCTTGGAATATCATAACATAGTCATATTGCTACGGCTTATTCAATTTTTTGCAAAAAGAAAAAATTTGCAACTCAAATTTGTCAATCAAATCTGTAAATAATCACGAATGAATCATAATTTAATTAACACAGAATGGACAAGATAAATGGTAGTGAATTTCTTCTAATTCCATTTTTAAGAGTTCAATATTTAATAAAAACTGGTGGTTAGCATTTCGAAATCAACTTTGTAACTCTATACCTCTCTAGAAAGGTTGGAGAGCAATGATCTTCTTACCTACATGCAATTGCCATTGATTGGTTACAGCAATTTTTTTAAAAACACTGAACTGTTTTTAAATAGAACCTTACAATTTCCAATAATTTCTCGACAACAGGTAGCAATACTGTTACATGGTATGCATTCTATCATACCAGTGTACTATTGTTGTTTGATGCATGTTACAATGGAAAAAATAGATGCCCACATCTCCTTCCTGCCATAACGAATTTCCAATTTTGGCAAGTATGTATATCTGCTTGGAAAACAGAACAAGTGGAAAATAGCACAGGATTTTTTAGAAAAGGCAGAATTCAGTTATTCGCTGGGAAAAGAAGAGGACAGTTGAACTGCATTCAAAAGATTGGGGTGTCTTCCTGTGTGTGTACCAGAGAGAATAATAAACCGTTAACTTCTCTGCTAGTTTCTTGTCTAAGGAATTTCTTAGAATCGAAACATTAACAAACACCAAGTCTCAAAAAAATATTTTTCTGTTTCTTTTTAAAAACTAAACTTTGATGATAAGAAAAAGGTAATTTCTTCTCAGGAGAAGAAAATAAAGAGTAATTGTAGTAAAAGTGGATATTTGAGTTTGCCTTTAAATATTCTATATGAGAAACTTTAATAAGACAAGGAGTTTGCAGAATTATTAAAGACATTTAATTAGCCAGTAAGGAGGTACTACTTCTATATAAATCATTGAACAATTGTTTCCATGGTGTATAACTAATTATTCCAACATTAACGACTAATTTATCAATGACATCCCAATATAAGGCACTTAGGGAAAGATTGTCCAGGATCAACTCAAGCCAAGTTGCACATACCAGTTGTGCACCACAGTTTTTCGACTCAATTTATTGCCAAAGTTGTTGAAGGTCTCCTCCCTGTCATGTTTCATCATCATGAATGGATAAGAAGTGAAAGCTATGTCATTGATCGTAGAATTCTATTCATAAGATTCATACCAGTTAACAACTTCATATCCATGGGACTCAGCTATGTTCTGAGCTCGCAAGACAAAGTACTGATAAGCTTCAGATCCATTCATTCCATGCTTTTTTAACCTGCATATAGAATTGTCAAGCATCTCACAGACTGCCATTTGTTGTCAGGAAAAAACTGAGAGGTAGTAATGCCATTCAGAAGAAAACAAATTAAAGGATAAAAAAGATCAAGATAAAGGGAAATATGAAGGTTAAGCATAGTTATTAAAACCAAGCACTAAATAGAAGTAAGCCACTAAACCTATCATACCGAAAAATAATAGTACGAACATATTGGCACCAAATTTAAACTTAACGCAAACTTAAAGTGGGAAACCAGGTGGTGGCTTTTCTTTAAAATGTTTCCTGAAACTAAGACTATTGTGATAAATCAGATGACTAAAGCATATAAAATCTTCCGCTTGCAGAATTGTAAATCAAATGAAAATGAAATTAAATTAATCTTAGTTGTATGGACAAGAGTTCATTTCTCTCATATGCAATTTGGGTTTTACTTATCGATTTACAAACTTGACTCTTAATCTAACTAAAGTCACCTTCTAAAGAGATAAGAGAAGAGAGGGAGAGATAAGGATGTGAATGACACATAATACAGTAGTAACAATACCAGAAAGGTTGTAGTGGTATGCAAACAATGCAAAGAAATAAATATATTGGTCACCGTATAAAGTTTATTTTAAGAGGACAAGATCTTGATTGTTACCATTTTGATACATGAGGAGTCGTTGTCCAGCAACCTGAAATCAATAAAGCATTTGTGATGAGTCACCGTCATTGCATTTTCATATTTCATCTATTATGATGGAAATTTCAATGAGATATAAATTATGCAAAATTGATACAAGAAACATACAAAAATAAAAGATAATCAAAGCAAAACAATAATAGGAATTTTGTTGTGATAAATAAATAAATATTTATAATTTAGGATCATGAATATCATTCTGTAGGCATACTTGAAAATATTAGATCTAAATTGAATGGGGGGTGGAAAGGACATATTTAACCTTTAACACCAACGAAATGACAGAAATCAAACACAGATGGAGAAAAACTTGATTGTTCAGTAAAGTGCCACCTCAACTTAGTAACTTGACCATGATTAATACAAACAAAATGTCTAAAACATTATTTGCAGAAGAAGCTACCATGTCTACTGAAGGAAGTGAAGTAAAAATTGAACTTACTAGTATCAACTTCATCGCCTCCCAAGTGAACAAATTTATAATTAAAAACTTTACTGAAATCTGGAAAACAAAAAGTTCCAACGATATTAGATCAGCTTCTTTCACTTTTTTCTTTTACATTAAGCATATATATATACAGAAAAGCAATGTTCTATGACATCAAATTCAAGCTACCATGCCTACAGAAGGAAGTGCTACATTACCTGATAGTATTCCTTCTATCACTTTAAAAGTAAATTCATTGCTGACATCAAGTGGCTGCTGGCAGTTCTTTGATGGCCACAGAGAAGGATAGCCAGTTCCCCTAAAAATGAAAACTATAAGTTTCCCATAAAACTTCGTGCAAGGCAATTGTAAAAGCTTCTTTCTATAAAACATGTATTGAAGATGTAACAGAAAATACTACAAAGAGGTTCTTTACCATTTTTGCCCTGATAAACTATAATTTCCGTATTCATTATGCTTGCTAATATTTATATTAGATAGATTAAACAACAAACCATCAAACAAGCCCCTTTTACATCTTAATTCTGCTTCTGAAGAATCCTACTCTGTAGTCTCTGGTCTAACCATAACACAAACTACACAACTGTAATCCTTCTTTTACCAAAAGAATTATCAGTGTCAACTTCAATTCTGAAAACCTTCATATAGCAGCATCACACAACTACAACCTGATTCCTATAAGTTCTTCAGCTTTCTCAAACTCTAATGTAACCAATTGCATATTAAATAATTTTTTGAATTAATTAATTTATGAAGACCTTATCTACTTTGTACATAAAACTAATTTGTACTGAAAGGTATATCTTCTGACTCAAGAAAAATAATGTTGAGAGAAGGACATGTCATTAGTACCAGGAGAAAGCATGTCCAGGAACATCTAATTCAGCCAACACATTAATTCCGCGTTTTTCAGCATAACTGCAAAAAGGTTGGTAATTAATAGATTAGAGAAAGTGATTTGAGGGAAACAAGCGGTCTAACAAGAAAGAGATCACTTGCCTCACAATTTCAGCAGCATCAGCCATTGTATATCTTTCTGAAGTTGAAAAGGCACCTTCCCACAGTTTTGGATATGAAGGAATCTCCAAAGGGAAAGATTGTGTATCTACAATGTGCCAGTGCAACACATTCTGCATGAAAGCAAGAAGCAGGAATGCATATAGATCAATTTGCAAAGGTGCTGCCTTTAAAACAAGTAAAAGACTTCCTTAAACCAATCAGAAGGAAGTTCAATTAGTACCATTGAAAAAAAACTAATATTACCAATAAACATGGATCCTAATGATCACTGAAAAGGAAATGGGCTGTTATGAGCAACACCACTTGAAATTGATAAGATGGAAACTAGTGAAAGATGGATGAAACTCTTTACTTAATAAGTGTAGAACATACATAAGCCAAAGTCAAGAAACAGTGCCGGGAACATGGGAATTATGTCAAACTGAAAAACTCAACTCCCAAATTATGATAATTAAGAATGTACCTGATACCCATACAGAAACCACCAGTAAGTATTTACAGCACATCATAAACCAAACATGGGTTTCTACCAAATAAACTTAGAAATTAAATTCAACTGTTAGGTCTTATATACCAACTTAAGCTTTTGTGTCAATTGATAACTAAGTAAGACATTAAAACCAAGTTTCTCAATTGTTCTTGTGTTCAAATTCTTCATATTGTAAAATTAAATTCAAGTTTGTCACTATTTTTGTGTCTTGCAGATGAGAGAGAATCTAAGAACTTAAATATAATGGTAGCGCTTTTATCTATCAACTTAAACCTTTGAATTAAGTGGCAACTCAATAGAAGTACCAACCAATTCTCAATATAAGTTTGTCAGTTTAGATTACATACCAACTTTGCATACGCCATAGAATCAATAACATTCTTAATCATCGGCAGTGGTTGATAATGTCGAGATGTATCTGCAGCGATGTCATTCAATGTCAGATTAACATATTTGCAAAATTAGTTATATCTGTTAAGGTTTCATCAACTACAGTAGATGACCCAAAATTAATGAACACATTATACCTCAATGGAGATAGACAACTATCACTCAAACATACCAGTGAAGCAAGTAGAAAAAATTCTCACCAATTAAGAGCCCTCGAAAAGGGAACCTAGGCTGATCAGCAATGATCCACGGAGTCATGGGAACTTTAATTACCCTGGAATTGAAGTCGAATTGGCATATTTGGCTCAGTGTCTGCAATATTTCATGCAAATACAAGTATTTTAAGAACTTGGAAGATTTGTTAATAATGTAAGCATCATTGGCAATGTGTCTTGAATGATTGAACCTCACCTGAAGACCATGTAAAGCTCCATAAACTGTCTGTGCCTGCATTATTTCAAAACGAAATTGAAATTATCAGAGTAACAAAATTAATAATACAGAACATTTCTTTATTTTCAGACTGAAAATGGAAAATAATGTATGCCCAGCACATCAGCTACCACAAACTATTCCATGGAGATTCTGTTTTAAGGCTGCTTGTTGCAACAGTTTCACATCAAAAGTTGCTATGAGATCATAAAATGGTTTATAGACAAGTGACTATTCTTGATAAAGCTGTATCGGTGCACCATTAAACCCCAAAAAAGTAAAAACCATGACCATTTTCCTAATAATATATTCATACCAAAATGCTATTTCAAGAATTGCTCTTGTTTAGGGCCATATTCCATACAGAAATCTCCAAATTCACTGATCCCAAACTCTCCATTGATAATAATTCTCTGGATAGTAAATACTTTAAAGAATTGCATCTAAACAAGAACAGGATAATTTTGGCCACAATGGTTTCTTTAGCCTACTTTAAGTGAACATTGCCAAAGGGAAGGGTAATGGGGGCATTTGTTTGTTAAATAAAAATATCATAAATTTGAGATCTATAGTCTTTGCTACATGGGTAAAGAAAGTCTAATAAAAATCTGGTAATTTTGTATTCTTGATTTTAGAGGTATCATACATTGGATTCATGACAAGGGTAAGAAGTAGGAAATGACCTATGCCTATAGTAGCTACCTCAATTTTTGCATAAGCAGGCTTCTCAGGAGAAGGGACCAATAGCTTGTAAGACTCATCGATGCCATGATGCAACTGCAAACAAAACGATAATTTTATTATATTGTTTTTATTTTATTTTATTTTCTGAAATCTGAAGAGGAAAGAAGTCTTAACATTATGGACGTGACATGAGATTACCTTATCATCGTGAGATAAAATGAGCACATTGAGCCCCTGGAGAATTTTAGAGGCATCAAACTGAGAAACATTACCATCGACAACATGAGGCACCTTGACAACATCAAGAAACCTAGAGAAGCCATCTTTCAATATCCCAGAAGCATCGTTGTAGTTGCTTCCCTGAGTCGTCAACTTAAAATCTTTACTCATGTACACACCCTTGTGCCCATGACTTACAGAGTATGGCAACGGCCATATCTTCAACCCATCCACATTACCACCACCCTTCACTCCACCCACTTCAACCACCACACCAACAACCAATACCAAAACCCAATACGACGCTTCCATCTCCAAATGCTCAACCTCAACTATCCAATTGCATTTAATATATAATATAGATATATATATATATATATATAATAAAAGAATCTAGAAGCAGCTGCTGAACAGATGGTGACAAAACAATCGGGATTACGAATTTAAGAGGAGTAAAAGTTTGTCACATCTTTTAGATTCTCAGTTTTCATTACAATTTAGTAAGATAAATAAATAAATATTTCATTCTAAGTAAAGACAGTCAAGACAGGTCACAGGTTTGATTTTCTTCCATTTCTTTTTCTGTCTTAAACTGAGATGGATTAATTACCATGTTTTGTAAGTTTGCTTTTACTAAACATGCTACTTCATTCTCGACCGTTGATTTTGGTTGATCATAATCTCATCATTTCTAGAGTTTATGATTGAGGTTGTTTTCAATTTTCTTTCATCCAAATTTCTTTTGAAAAATTTATCAAAATAACCCAAATTAAGAAAAGTCTTTGAAAAATAATCAATTCTCAAAATTTCTTTTATTTTTCTATCTATTTATAACTTTATGACCATTATACTCTTTTATATATAATATATAAACACATCTGACCTTTTTAATATTTTATAATTTGACAATCACAGAAATCGTTGAACTGTCACTGAACCGTTACTGGAATATCAGGACCATTATCAAACCATCATTTTGATTTATCAGATCATTATTTTGACTTATCAAAGTATTATTTTACTTATCGGGCCGTCATATAATTATTGAATCATCATTTTGATTTATAATATTATCATTTTGACTTATCGAATCATTATTTTGATTTATTTGATTATTATTTTATTTGTCGAATAATTATTTTGATTTGTTAGATGATCATTTGATGGAGAGAAGGGAAAAGTAAATGTATAATTATCATTTACTTGAGTTTGATAAAATAAATTAAAAAAATCAAAAGATTAATTATTTTTTAAATACCTCTCAAATTATATTATTTTAATAAATTTTCTATTTTTTTTTTTTAAAGATTCCAATAAGAATATCGTTTCTTTTTGTTAGTCGTAATGGTACTGGTATCTTTCCTCCTGCTAAACTTTTGGTGTAGAGCCACTTACTGATGTGGGTCAGGCGTAACTGATCCAATGCCGTGGCCATTGACTATAAGTGATGATGATGATGAATTAGATAAAAATAAACAAATTTTTGGGGGAAATGACTCTGACCTCCCAGTTAGATTTGATGAAAACACTTAACCCATTATTTTGTTAAACTAACATCCACCCCCTAATTTTTTAACAGG
>JANLJB010030210.1:0-13697 GCA_026212285.1 Bursera cuneata | reverse complement strand
GGTTCGAATCCCATTATTTCACATTTTGTGTTAAATATCTAAATTTGTATTAGTAATAAATAAAAAAGTTTACAGAAAATAATTTGTATTAGTAATAAATAAAAAAGTTTACAGAAAACAAATAAAAAAGCTTGTAGCCTAGTAGTGTTGATACAAAGGAGGCAAGGAGAGGAGGCGGGTTCGAATCTCCTCAACAACAAAAAATGGTTTTGAGATGGGAACTGCAGCTCGGGTCGAGTYGGGTTTTCGGGTTCGATGTATGGACGGGTTGGGTCGGGTTCGGGTCAACCCGACGGGTCGGGTAAATTTGCCCACCCCTAGTTTGCAGATGCCATTTCAACTTGGAGGAGTATATGGTTGGTCTCAGAGACTCAGCGGGTGTTGTTGGTGTCAACTTGTACCTGGCTTCTAAAACACTTTATTGAAGGCTTTCCTTCTTCATTTTCATTGAATTAAAATTTATGTATAATATTATATTTACCAAATTTATGTATAAAGTGATTTCTCAAACATATTATTTATCGGAAGTGTCAGCTTTTCTTGATTATATAGCATGTAATCTTTTGTCACTTCACTAATAACTAAAAACATAATTTTTTTTTTTGGCTTTATAACCAGTTCATTCTTGACTAACAAGCTTTCTAGGACTCAAACCTCTTAGTTTTATATTATAATTTCTTATTAAATCGTTGATGGTACAGCGCACTCAACTAGTTGACCTGTATTACAGTTGCCATGACCAGTCTGGCGAATGGTTGAAGATTAAATAAACGTTTTTCAATTTCCTCCTGTAAATATGATATTATCAATCACAAACAAGGGATTATTTCAAGGAACAAATTTAGGTGGATGTCATCGTTAAGCAGAACAAAAACAATAAAAGAAAAAGGCGTACGATATCCTCAATTCTTCTCCAACCGAATTTCAAAATTACCTTTCCATGTCCAAGTTCCCGGAAAAAATTTACTGGTTCCAACTTTAACTTCAACGAACTGACACACACGTAAGCCATCTTGCTCGCCACCTAAGCGAAAATAGATAGAGACGTCGTCGTTACAGTGACGAACGATAGTCAATAAAAGGAAAACCCCAAAAAGTCGAAACAGGACATCCGAATTTCAAACAAACAAATAGATATCTCCTTCTCCGGTCCTCCTCCTCCTTTCTGCCAACCTTAATCTTCATGGGCCATCTTCAAACCTGCTTGTTGATTTGAACTAGAAATACCTGAATTTTAGTTTAGTGTTCTTTTCCGATTTTCCTATAATAGGGGAAAAAAGTTTTAAAAAAACCCTAAAAATGTGTCAGAATTTATTGGTATTGCTATTGTTTTTCTTAGGATTATTAGGTTTTAGTCAAGGTTTGAAGGTCCCTTTTAGAGTCAAGGATGTTCTTGCGGTGTTGCCACATGAGATATCGTGGCCGGTGCTGAATAATTTTCATACTGCCATTGATTTGCTGCCGTATTATGTTGGATCGGTTACTCCTTATAACGGCTCTATTGAATGGAAAGGAGCTTGCTTTTACGGTAACAAAGCTCGCCTTGAGTTCATCAAAGGTGATCGTGACCCGGGGTTGGGCGGAGGTGTTCTTCATCTCACGGTAATTTTTGTTTTCATTTGGAATTTTTTATTTTTGGCGTTAGTTAGTTGTATGTTATTGTGTTTCATATTGTTGATGATTGAGTTAATTCGAATGAGCATTAGTTCATGAATCAAGGCTATTGCATATAAATTCGGGTATTTGAAGATGAACTTTGGCCTGCAATTAAGTTTGGAGATCTTTTAATCAATGTTAAGTTGTTAATGATGAAAGTATCCTTTTAGAATTTTTCATAGCCATCACATTGTCTTTAATGGTATTACGCTCAAGTTTGAGGAGTATTTAGATACTTAGTAGCTAAAGCTTCAAATAATTGAATATTAGTAAAGTAAAAGCTAGAAACACAATAAAAGTTGTAGATACTAGTTAGCTTACTTGGTAGCATAGTTGTTCAAGATGTCTTAAGATGAAATCGAAATTAATACTAGGGTTTGGGGATGTGGTTTAAATTTAAGGTGAAGAGTTGAGTGGTGTTATGTCTATATATACAAGTATAGACAGAGAATTTTATGGACTGTTTGATAATCTGTCCTCTGAAACCTAAATGTTTATTATTTTCTTTACCTATTATGATGTATTTTCAAGGTTGCTTTTATTTCGAGGAAACTAATTTTTTTTTTTTTTTGTTTGTGATGGCAGACATCTGATGCACACAGCTGGACCTGTATGGATCTTTATGTTTTTGCAACACCCTACAGGGTTACTTGGGACTACTACTTTTCTGCTCGAGATCATACACTGAAGTTCGATTCGTGGGAAGAATCTGCAGAACTGGAATATGTATGCTTATGTTTCTTTATCTGTAAAGTTTTCACTAATAATTTTATTGCATGGAGGTGACTTTCTCGCGGTCCATTGAGCAGGTAAAGCAGCATGGAATCTCTGTATTTCTCATGCCATCAGGAATGCTGGGCACCTTGCGTTCTTTAATTGACGTCTTGCCTCTATTTTCTAATACTGCTTGGGGCCAGAAAGCTAACTTAGCTTTTCTAGAGAAGCACATGGGTGCTTCCTTTGAAAAACGTCCTCAGCCTTGGCGGGCAACCATAAATCCAGAAGATGTCCACTCCGGTGATTTTCTGGCAGTGTCAAAGATCCGTGGTAGGTGGGGTGGATTTGAGACTTTGGAGAAATGGGTGACTGGAGCATTTGCTGGTCATACAGCAGTTTGTTTGAAGGATGAAGAGGGTAATCTGTGGGTTGGTGAATCTGGACACGAGAATGAGAAGGTATGCAATGAACACATTATACTTTGTAGATAGAATATAGTTTGTGGATCAGAATATATGAAAAAGAAAAAAAAATTATAGTCCAACATCTAACAATTTAAATGATTTGGCTCAATAACGAATTCCACATCGATTTGTATATTTTGCAACCGCTGTTTCTCATCTATATCAGTCTGGTTTTTCTTCCCTTATTTTTCATTGTCAAGTTAGAATAAGTGTATGTTTTGCTCTAATATACCAAATTTTTGCATCCATAAAAATTCAGAATTGGTGAAATGCTGTTGATAAAGCCAAATTTATAATTCTTTTTTCTTATATGGTACTTTACAACAATCTTATGATCTCCTAAGTTGAATTAGTGTGCCAGAACTAGTAAAGACAGTGGATTTCAGTTGCTTATTGTCTTCCTCTAAAGTCTCAGAGAACATCTAGCATGAGACAATAGGCTGGAAACCTATATGGGAACTCAGGTAAAATAGAGACTGGATGGTTAGTTGTATGGAGAGGAGAACTAATGACGCATTTCTTTTTGAAATTTATCTGGAAAATGAGACAGTCTCTGTTATGGGAAGTATGATGAGCATCTATGTCTAGACAGTAAAATATTTATATGTAGCAGCATGACAGTTTCTAGTTGTTCCACTTTTATAAAGAATTCTGTTGGATGCTGTATGTTTTGTCCTTACACCAGAATTTGCATGGATTTGCAGGGGGAAGAGATTATAGTAGTAATTCCATGGGATGAATGGTGGGAATTGTCATTGAAGGATAATTCTAATCCACATATAGCCTTGCTTCCTTTACATCCAGATGTGCGAGCAAAATTCAACTCTACTGCAGCATGGGAATATGCGCGGAGCATGTCGGGAAAGCCATATGGTTATCATAACATGATATTTAGTTGGATTGACACCATAGCTGACAACTATCCACCACCTCTTGATGCTCACTTAGTATGCATCTCCTGATATTTTTTGTAATCTAGTTTAATAAGTGACATGTTCTTGAACTTGCTTTCTACATGAAATACATGTTGCGCTATTAAAATATATCACACTGCTTGTGTCATAAGTATTCAGTTTGGTCCTTTCGTTGTCAAGTGTTGGAAACTTCTTGATAGGCTATCTTTATGATAGTGGCAATAGTAAGGTTTTGGTTTAGGTATGTCATTAATTTTCCTTTGTGTGAAGTACATATGAGCAAGCACATGCATCTGTGTTACATGTTTTTGCATGTTTTCATCACTGCGGGTGCAATGTCCAATATATGTATACCCTTATATGTTTATGTTCTTCAATTTAACATAAATCATGGTAAAACAAAGCTTTTCTTCCTAAATCCAACATCATTTTCTGAGTGAAAGTTGGCGTTCATGCTTTAAAGGTTTTTGCTACTTTGAGTAAAAGAGTCTATACACAATATGCAATCATTTAACTTTTTAGACATTCATATAAAGATTTGAGAACATCATGCAAATAACATTTGTAATCTTAAACTCCCATTGCAGGTCATTTCTCTCATGTCTATGTGGACCCGAGTGCAGCCAGCTTATGCTGCAAACATGTGGAATGAAGCATTAAATAAGCGGCTCGGAACTGAGGTACTTTGTGCTGATTCCTATATTTAGTCCTTTTCCTTATGTTGTTTGGTCAATTCAAAATTGCTCTGTGGTCTAGGACTCTTTTTTCTTTCTCTTCAATTCTATATCTATCATTTGGTAGTTTCCCTTAAAATTAAACAGAGTAGCAACAAGGCTAGCTCTGACATGGCATTCTTCGTACTCCTTGGAATTGATAATTGTCATTCAGAAAATAATAACAATAATCATAATACTTTATTGTGATATGATGATACCATTTAGAATTACTTGATTCTTAGGGTGAAAAATGAATGCTGAGAAATGTGTTTTTCAATCTAATACCTTGGCAATCCTAGTTGAGTAAATTATTCTTATTCCTCAAATGTTTCACATGTTGCTCGGTTTGTTCACTCTCTGACCTGTTTTAATCAGGATTTGGATCTATATGGAATTCTAGAAGAGACTGAAAAGCGTGGAATGACCTTTGATCAATTACTTACCATCGCTGAACAAGATGAGTGGGTATACAGTGATGGGAAATCAACAACATGTGTTGCCTTTATCCTTGAAATGTACAAAGAAGCTGGTGTCTTTGGTCCCATTTCTAACTCTATCCAAGTGACTGAATTTACCGTAAGTTAATGGCAATTCTTCTTTGTATTATATTTATGACCTATATCCATTGGGTTATAACATGTTTATTATCCTGTTGACAGATTCGTGATGCATACATGCTTAAGATTTTCGAGGATAATCAAACACACCTTCCAAGTTGGTGTCACAATGATGATGGTAAGCTCCCGTTCTGTCAGATTCTTGGTGAGTATAGGATGGAATTACCTCAGTATAACACCTTGGAGCCATATGCGAGCATGAATGAGAATTGTCCATCCTTACCTCCAAGTTATGAAAGACCTGCACAATGTTAAATTCGAATTCAAATTGTATGTTATTTCTCTTTCCGGGGGATGCCCTGATGCTGCAGAGGAAAGATTGTCTTATTGCATTCACTATGCTGCAGAGCTGTTTACATGGAACAATAGCAGAACATGTTGTAAGCACCACTCTATCTGTTTTCCACTAGGTTGGGGTCTGTATATATATGTTATTCAAATAGAAGGAATGAATAAAGATTCAGCTTCCATTTACAGATTGAGATTTTCGTTTTCTCTTGATCTGTACGGAGAGTTTGACATTTGATTGGTTGGTTTGTAACTATTGCAAATGCATTTGAATGTATAGATATGTTAGGATCAGGAAAGCTTTCTCTCCTTCCTACCATCCAGAATAGTTCCTCTTCCTTATTTTAGGTAACATCTGCATTTAACTTCAAGTGATAGGTAAAAGAGCTCGAAAACTTCTTTAATTGCCGGAAAAATATAACTTAGTTACATTCGGATAGAGAGTAGACCTACATTCATTATTTGTTCCAGGATGAATCAGACTATTTGAAAGTTCACATTTTAAAGGTTAAACTTGAAAGTTTAAGATGCTGAACGTACCCAAAATTGGATTATTTCAGTTGTTTGCATGTTGGTGCGAGATAGGATAACAAATTTTATTTGACAAATGCATTTTCCTTCAATCATTTATCAAAAAGAACATAATTATGGTGGACTTGATATAAACTACTTAAAGCGACTAGCTGATCATAATGATAGCCATGTTTGTCATTACAATAATCCTGTTACCCTCTAGCTCTGATTAATTACTAAACAAATGTCTCCTTCCCGTACAGCTCACATATTGATAGCATTACATTCTTGCATTACAATAATCACTTGTACTCCTAGCTACATTTAAAGACCAAATCAAATTTCTCCATCCCAGAGCTCCTCAATGCTTTGGTTAGGTCCATTTGTTGAGATGTAATCCTCTCCAAGGCATCCTCTGCTTTGTTCGATCTTACTGATTTTCTCCAAATCTTCTTGGCTTAATTCCCAGTTGAATATCTCAAGGTTCTCCGTCATCCTCTCCTTGTTGAAACTCTTCACCACCACACACACACCTTGTTCATATGCCCACCTTAAACAAACCTGTTTCCAAAGCAATATGATTCTAAGTTCATCTAAATCAAATTAAACTAACAAATGTAAATGCAAAACTAAAACTATATAAAAGCACCTGAGCAACAGTCTTCCCGTTGGCCTCAGCAATTTGTTTCAGTACTTGACATTCCATAACCCTGTTGCTACCCCAAATAGTTCCTTTGGCTCCTAGAGGAGCATAAGCTGTGACAAGGATATCGTTGGCCTTGCAGAACTCTTTTAACTTGTTTTGTTGCCAAAGTGGGTTGAACTCCACCTTTTAAAATTGCAATAAACTTCACTTAAAATTACTTGAAAATGCACAAGCGCACTGGAAACTGTAAGGTAATTAGTTTGCAAACTCACTTGATTGACAGCTGGAGGGATCTTTGCTACGGAAAGGATTTCTCCAAGCTTTTTACATGAGAAATTAGACACTCCAATGGACCTTGTTAACCCAAGTCTCTGGCATTCTTCCATGGCTTCCCATACAGACTTGTAATCCATGGGCAGAAAGTCTTCCTTCTTAATAGGGAACTCGTAGCTTCCAGGTTTTGAGCTCACAGGCCAATGTATTTGATAGAGATCAAGGTACTCCAACTGAAGATTCCTGCAAATGCAATAACATGACTAATCCAACCAATTTTTTTTTTTTTTTCTGGGATTAGTAAAGATGTCAAGATTGAGAGAGATGTTTTACTCTAAGCTCTTCTGAAGGGCAGGAACAACAAGATCATGATGTGCATCGCTGCACCACAGCTTGGATGTGATGAACAGTTCATCTCGAGACTTGATTATGCCAAGAGAGAGTGCTTCAGCTATTGCATCACCAAGTGGCTGTTCTGTCTGGTAGAGAGTAGCCGTATCAAAGTGTCTATAACCAAGCTTGATCGCTTCAAGAATTGCCAGCTTAGTTGTCTCTGATCCCGAAAAAGGGGATGCTGCTGTGCCCAACCCCAAAACAGGCATTCTCCTGTTGCTAGACTTGAGAAGCACCTCTGGAATACTGATTGAAGCCATTGCAATATTCACAGCAAAGCTCTGTGCAGGTTTCCCAATTTGCTACAGAAACAAGTCTGGCAATGGGCAACCTGATGGATAGCTTGTCCTTTTCTTTTTCGTTTGTTTTAGAGTCCTAGAGATTAGAGATGCCAAAACCGATAATCTTCGAGAGAAAATGACCGAGTCGCTAAATGAAAGATTATTCTTACTAACTTGGTCTTATTCTTAACCAAGTTTCTTTTAGATTGTTTACAAATAACGCTCCTCCACTAACATGGAGAGGCTGTTGCCTAAAAACAAGTAACAACTTCAATACTTATTTTAGAACTCAAATAACGGAATCAAAACCTACAGTACATACTCCGGGAAGAAAAGATTCTGTTCTAATATTCAACAGACGAATTATTGCAAAATTAATTGTGGGCTTGTAAAATTGCATATCCATGGCTTAACAGTCTCTTTTAACTCAACAGTGTTGTCCGTGTCATTCTCAGTCCTGGGACAAAGTATTCTTGTCTCTTCTTTGGATGATCATGATATGATTGCGAACAAACGCGACAACTTTTATTTTATATAATGCATACAGGGTGCATTGATGTGGATCTCACAGGTGATATCAAATTGTGATAAGAATACGCACTACTATGCTCGGATATAGGCTAGTCACTTCCCCCTTCATAGGAGTTGAAAGGGTTGCCTAAAGTTGATCACAAACTTCTCCACCTTATGTTAAAAATCTCGGGTTGATACCAATAAAGTAAACTTTGATCAACCTAATTTAGAAAATATTAAGTACAACCTTAGAACAACCCAAATAACTAACTCGATTGAAATTGGTAATTGCAAGTCAAAGAACAATCAATCACAACAATAATAGCAAGACACAAGATTTACATGGTTCGACAATATGCTTATATCCACAGGATAACAACGAACAATCTTTATAAAAGAAAAAACTTCAAAAGAAGATTACAAAGATCTCTTGAGAACAAACTGATCTCAAAATTCCAAAGGATTGATCTAATATCTCTTCTATATTTCTCTTAACTAGATTGCTATGAATTCTCCCTCTCTTACGAGATTGTCAGCGACCTCCATTCTTTTTCTTGCTACTTTTCTTGTTCCCATTATTTATACTACTTTGATGCCGACCTTTGACCATAAGCCTAAGTGCTTTTGTATTAGTTTTTTTTTTTTTTTGGGTAACCTTCATAAGAACGGTAGCAACAAGATCATCATAGACTAATTTCTCCATCTTATTTGTTATCAACGTATCAATTAATGCCTCTCACTTAGATAATAATGAAGTTAAAAATAATATAGACTTGATATTATTATTATAAGATGCCCTTAAATCTTTGTATTTTGAAAATAAACACTTAAATTATGTAGCATGATTAGTCATGAGTTTACTTAGTTCAATCCTGAACTTAAAGAGTTTTTTCTTAAGATAAAATAAACTCATATGATTCTTTAAAAGATATATTTTCTCTAACTTGTCCCAAATAGATTTTGCATTCGTTTTATCATGATAATTATGCATAACTATAGCATTAAGACACATATAAATAGTATTACAAGCTTTCCTATCCATTTTAGCAAACTTTGTTGATAATCAGGTGGAATCAATAATGGTTCTTCATCTATCGCATTTGCTAGACCAATATTGGTAAGAATATCCATTACCGTCGTTTGCCAACTATTAAAATTGTTTCTTTTATTGAATCGAAGAACATTAAAACCATAAACCTTCATGTAGTTATCGCTCTTCTTTTCAACCATCTCACCAAATACCAAAACAGTGTACTGTGAACAGTATCACCGTAAACAGTGACTATGAATAATATGTATAAACAATAATTGTAAACAATATGTGTAAATAGTACTACCATGAACAATACTCCATAAACAATACTGGAAGAAGAAAAGGCTCTGATACCACTTGTTGAAAATCCCAGGTTGATGCCGACAAAGTAAACTTCGATTAATCCAATTTAGGAAATACTAAGCACAACTTTAAAATAACCCAAATAACTAACCCGATAGAAATTGATAATTGCAAGCTAAATAATAATCGATCACATAATAATAGCAAGACACAAGATTCATGTAGTTCGATAATATACCTACATCTAAGGGATAATAAAACCCCAGAAGAAAATTACAAAGATCTCTAGAGAACAAACTGATTCTCAATTCTAATTCACTAAAATAATCCCTAAAAGATTGATCTAATGTCTCTTCTATATTTCTTTCAACTAAATTACTATGAAGAAACCTCTCAATTATCAGAAAATATGATGCTTTCAACTAGAAAAGTAGACTATCTTTATATAGTGCTCCTATGCTCACTTCTATTATATTCTAAGCAATGTGAGATTCATATATTATATAAGAATCAAAATTCTCATATAGTTCCATTTTATAGTTGAATCAATACTTCCTTAATTAAATATTTAATTAAAATTTTTTCTTATTTATAATAGAAATCTACTTCCTTTTATGTTTAAATAAGATTTTCCTATTTCAAGTATGATTTTTGTTTCTTTAGGACTTAAGAATATTGCTTAAAGGTTTGAGTCATCCAAAATTTCACACCTTAAACAATTAATAAATTAAATATGTTCAGTTTGAATCAAACATTTCATAAACTAGAGCAGAAGAATAATTTTGCATTTCAGAAATCAATTTTAAACGTAATAACGCCATTTTTTGTTTGATGCTTGGTAATTATATCATGAATCATGACACAAATTCGATTGGGAATCCAAAAACCAAGCATGAAATAGCACCCCCCCCCCAAAAAAAAAAAAAAAAAAAGAAGAAAAAAATTAGAGAAGGAAAGCATTTGAACCAGTCACAGGTGACATACTACATTTAGACTGCAGCACCAGACAGGTACAAGCATCTGCCCTCTTTATAATTCTTACAATCAATGACATATTAACCTCTTCAATAACAAAATATAATGATATATAGCTAACATCTGCACTCCAATGTACTTTGACTATTAATTAATTCGCCAATTATGGGAACTCACACTTGATTTCAAATCAAATATATGGGAAATCATCACCAATATTAACTCCCAAATATTGGACTAGGTCAGGTAAGAAAAAGATAGAGATTGAAGATATATATATAAAGTCTCAATTTTGCGAATAAATAATATGGAGTAGATGTAAGTTATTAAAATGTAAAAAGAAAAATGTAACATGAGTGTCAAACTGAAATGCTAAAAACCCACATACGATTCTTTTTTCATCTCTTAAGGGAGGGCAAGAAGCTTGTTTCAGGCTTCTTTCGGCGGCATTAACTGCCATTGACAATTGAGAGAAATGTGGAGAAAAATTGACCGAATTGCAAACATAAATAATACATTTGTGGAGACTATTACTTCAAATTTCTTTATCAAAGTAAAAATATATAAATCTCAGAAAATTTCAATCAATCGATCATTGTCAATAAGGAACTTAAAAAGTCTTGGTCCCCGGCATTCTAGATTCTCTGCTCTGACTTCCAGCATTTGAGAGTACTCTTTTCATGTCGTATATATAGATATAAAGGTTGTGAGCATGACCTGCCATTCTAGAGATATATATTGTTGGGGAAGTTCGATGTGCCAAGACAAAATTCCAGTTTCACATTAAAGAGACGTGCTTGCGTTAGAAATAGTTCAGTAAATTAATCAACCGTCTAGCATAATATTGAAAGTTTCCCGTCAATGTGTTTGATAAGTTTGAATGAATTTGCATGACAAGGACTTGATTTGTTGATCTTAAATGTGAATATTGACCAAAGCCATATACTACTTTTTTTCTCCAGAAGGTTGCTCACCAATCAATTCATGACATTGTTGCTTAGTCTTCATTAATATACCCATCTCTACAATACTACTTTCAATTACCAACTACACGCATTTATATATTAAAAAAAAAAATCAGTAGAAATAATTAAAGTTATGAAACATAAAAGTCGCAGAATATCAATTTGAAGATACATAATTTAGAATAAAAGAACAAAGAATGATCATCGCAGAAGTTGCATAACACAAATAAGCTATATATTAGCTCTTTGCCTTTGCTTATAATATCAATTTGTTTATCAACTAACTCTTGTTACACTTCTGCTTGATCCATTTAAAACTCGCAGAGGCCCCAAGCTTGGCCTTCCTCATGCCGGTTAATGTAGCCGCTTTGGTCTTGCCAAGACCTTCTTCGACCTTCTTTGAATATTTGGACTTGTTGCCACCATCACTGCCCTTCTTGTTGGCCTCGGAGGCTGGATGGTGGTCTGGATTTGGGTAGTCGTTGTAGTCCCATTGATCAGCCCATGAGGTGCCATACGAGCTGTCCTTTGTCCCCATAATTATTTATGCTCTTCTGCAATCAAAATATCAAGCAATTACAAGTTCTTTTATGGGGAAAGAACGGGGATTTGTTAACAGGTTGTCATTTGGTCGCGAGAGGCTGTGCTTGGTTTATAAATTTGGCATATAATTACCACTCATATATGATCAATATTCTCTAATTTTGTAAACGAAGTTTATCCTAATTCATAGTGGGACGTGGTACAAGAAGCCTAAAAAAATTATTTTCCTTATAAAAGCTGCCTATCAAAGGAAAAATTAGAAAGTTCCACCAGAAAAGCGAAAATACACTAAAAAAAGAAGAAGAAATTAAGCAAACCATGCTAACGATGCTGTGATGAATGCATGACGCAACATTTTTCTGATGATGCATTACATGGATGCTCTTAGAAAGTTCAACATAATTAAGTTTCATTTAAGGGATGCTATAGATCATATCATACATACCGTAATTGAAATGAAGGGTTTGCTTCGTTAATCCATCTGAATGTAGTGGAATATTGTTGATAGAAAAGTTGGAAGCTCAAATATTAAACATTCCTATAAAATTAAAAGCTATCTCCTACATTGGTTTTTGGGAAATTATGAAGTCCAAAATTAGGGGGTCAATTAAAATTAGCCAAACCCCCGGATTTCTTTTATTTTTCTATCAAATTCTAGCTTTATGACCGTTATACCCTTATATATATAATATATAAAAACATCTTCTCTTCTCTAATACTTTTCAAACGGTCAATCATTGGACCGTCTCTAGAATCATTGGACCTTCACCAGCCCATAGCCGAAATCGTCGGACCATCACCCGAATCGTCGAACCGTCACCAGAATCGTCATACAATCACCAAAAAATTCGTCAGACAGTCACTGGTTAGTCATCGACTCATCGAACCGTTGCCAGATAGTCACCAAACTCACTTGACCGTTATCAGACTTGCTGGATCATCGTCGGACTTGCCAGACAGTTGTTGAATGGTCGTTGAACTTGTCGAACTGTCACCGGACTTGTTGGACTATTGTCGGACAATCACTGGACTCGCTTGACCATCGGTGGACTCACTAAATCATCGTTGGACAATGGCCAAACTTGTTAGAAAATTGTCGGACCGTCGTCAGATGGTGTTCAAACTTGCCAAACAGTAACCAGAGTAGTCAAACAGATGTTAGACCGTCATTGGATCATTGCTAGATAGTTGTTAAACTCGTCAGACCATTGCAAGATAATTAATAGATGGAGAGAAGATGAAAGTAGGGATATAACTGTCATTTACCTAGATTTAGTTAAGTAAATCAAAGAAAAATAGGAGATTAATTATTTTTTAAATGAATCCTTAATTTTGGGTCATTTCTTATAATTTTCCAATATTTTTCGTTTTAAAAGTAATTCTCATACGAAACAACGTAAATGATTCTGTTCGGCTGGCACAGAATCATTGCAAGCTGTTTGATTAATCGCGATATTAACAAGCGCAAAATCATTGGTTAAACCTAGGTACTACCACCAAATTCCAATGCCCTCATTGATTGTGTAGAAGCGAGGTGGGTTCTCTGCACATACCTTGTTGATAACTATGTATTATATAATATTTACGTTTCTTGGTGGCTAAATTCTAAAAGAATACTTGCCGGTTTCAGATCCAAGACCAGCTCATTCTATGCAATTTTTAATATCTTAAAGTTTCCSCCAACATAAATCCCCWCATMTCCACCTTTCTCTTTGGGTAACTTTATTTTAATCTCCTTTATTCCGTGGCGACTTGACTTGTTCTGAAAAACTATCTTTTGGGACAGCTCAACAACTCCAAATTATTACAAGATACGCACTGCCGAAAGCCCATGGCCATCCCATATATCTCCCATTAGCATAGCGGCCTCGTTGAAGTTGTCTTATG
>JANLJB010030209.1:0-21531 GCA_026212285.1 Bursera cuneata | reverse complement strand
TAAGGATTATAAAAAAATTTATTTTTATATTATTTATAATCAAGGGATGAATTTGTTATTTTAGATATATCAGAGGGGTGTTTATGATATTTTTCTTGGATTTTTACTGTAGCACCGTTAAATATAACTAACGGTACTACAATGTAGAGGGGTTTATGTTACTTTCAATTCAGTGGGATATTTGACTTTTTTTTAAAATTCTATGGGGGGTTGAGAGTAAATACCCCAAAATAAAACTATCATTTTCGAACTTTCTGTATTTGTGTTGGATCCATTAAAGAAAGCCATAAGCCCATGGCCTTTCTTTTCTTGTTGGACCACACCAATTATGGGGGAATTTTATGTGGATAATTGATTTTTTTTTTTTAATTTTTATTTTATATATAATTTCTGACACTTTCAAGTTAATGTAAATCTCATACTTTTAGTTCTATTCTCATCTTCCTACATCACCATCGGATGGCCCACATCTCTCCATCATCTGATATAGAAGATCAGGACAGGGCCCCACCTCCTGTGGTTGTTCAGAGAACCTTTCAAGCGAAATGGACCTTTAACCCAACACAATGCCATGGACGGTTTTGCAATGCTTATGTCAGTACCCAGTGCCGTGCCCGGTGGTGGACCCTTCACCATACCATAACCAATAATTCTCTTTTATCAAGAGAGTAAAAGCTGCTTCTTATTACGAACAAAGTCCAAACTTCACCTATTTCTACTTATATTCATAACTTAATATTTTCAAAACATCATGAGGAGAAAGACTTATGTAATACAATTTTACCAAGTCATTTTGCTGATTTGGTAGGCTTATCCAATCGAAGACAAATAAATAATCATTAGTGGTTAAAGAAATAGAGAAAGAATGGACAACTCAACTTTTTTTATCCAATGAAATGTTGACATATATATATATTCATGGGTGGGTTCAGAAAAAAGGAGAGAAAATTTTGAAAAAAAAAAAACTATAATTTTAATCACTTTTAACACATGATAAGAGTTTAAATGGTCAGACATATCACCTTAACATAATAACATGGTATACCTGTCTAACATAAGTATTTTTCTATATAATTATATGAGAAAGTCTAATTATATTTAAGCTATCATACCTTAACACGTGGATTCCACTTCCTTCGTAACATAAGAATTTTAATTAATATAATTTTTAAAATTTCAAATTAAGTATAAAGCAATAAATGATTGCATTGATTATACCATATAGATGTATATAATCTTTCTAAAATAAATGGTTTTGTTATTTTCATATTAAAAAAAAAGGGAAATAACATAAAATAACCAAGTCAAAGGGGGTGCTTTAATTAGTCAAATAGTAGGGTCTGTTTAGTCATCTATTTTGTGTTTTTGTTTTAAAAATTAAGTAAATATTGATTTAAAATGTATGGGCAAATGTGATTTTAGAATATATTTTCTAAAAATAAAAACAAATAAAACCTAATTTCTTTTTTATTGTTTAAACAATTGAAAAATAAGATATTTACTTTGACCTCTTAGTTAAATTTTGAGAAATATTTAGTTACAGATTTTTACTAAATTAATATTTAACCCTAAAAAATTAACACTTAATCTCCGAATTTTTTGATGGGTGTGTTCATTTTTTAGAAGAAAATTATAATTTTTTGAGATTAAATATTAATTTAACAAAATTTTAAAATTAAATATTTTATCAAAATTTTCTGACGGTTTAGAATAAATAACCTATTAAAAAACTAACAGATTAACATATTTCATGGTAGGTATACCAGCTCAATCTTGACAATATCTAGTTGACAAGTACAACACCCGTCAATACTCATCAAAACCAAAAAAGATTCAGTTATTTTCAAAACTCCCATTGACTATTTTTCATTATTTCCCAAAAAAGAAAGTAAATAATAACAATAATCTCTTAAATGAGTATGGAGTTTCAATGCTATGCACTGGTACGTCATCATCTCATGGTTCCTAAGGGGCTAGTAAAGTACCGGCCCCAGCAGCATTGCCGGACCCATCATATTGAGTGAAAGTTACAGGCACTCTCTTTCTGCACTGAGCACTTTTAGCCATTAGTACTTTACCTGCAGTTGTTTGCCTGCCCTCAGCAGGTGGAACTCCTTTCTGTTTATTTTTGTCTGTGACCAACTCATCAAGCAACAAACAAATTCCATCAAGCCTCGATGCTCCTCAATAAAAGCCTTATAATACATACCATCTCTTAACGGATTAAGTATTAGGTGTATCCGTTAACCGTTACTGAAACTTAAAAAATTTTAATGAATAAAGTTTTGGATATATCCGTTGTGAGAGTGGTACATCTATCTAATCATAATCATAGATTTAATCATAGATTGATAAGTGAATTCTACTTTTTTGATAACTTAAAAATTTTAATTAGTTTTGCATGAAATATACCTTGAGTTTTTTCCTTCAACCGAGTTTTTTTTACGAGAATGTGATTGGTGATCAAATAAAATATACCGGTATAGAAAGAAAATGAAAAACAGACTTTAACCAACCATAAAATATTAAATAAAAAGAGGACTTTACACATTCAAGTATTATATAAAGGAGATATTACATTCAGTGCATTGAATACAATCAAATTCTTCTACTTTAAAAACTCTTCTCAAGATATAATGAAAATAATACTTGTAAAGTATTACACAAATTGAATTTGACATTGCTTCTGCAATTGTGTTTGCTTAAAAGCAATTAAGCCAAACTTGAAAGCCTATAAGATTGCATCACACTTGATTTCCACCTTTAAACCATAAAATGGGTGTTACAAGAAGTTTCTTTCAACTGTTTAGTGATCTTGAAAAGAGCAATTGGAGATTCCAAATTGGAATATTTGAGATTGAGAACAACAACTCTTTGGAATTAGTTCAATTTGTTCTCACCATTCTGTCAATCAATAACAAGACTATGAAATCCAGCATAAGTCGACTCAAATGGGCCATTGGAATCTCCAAAAGGGAAACAAATTGTGGAATAAAATCTTAACCATGTCTCTAGAGGAGATTTACTTTCCACCTTGTATCTCTCTTTTTATGTCAAAAATAATGATATATACAACACGTGTAGTTAAGTTTCTAAGTAACTAAAAAATCTCTAATGAATATGCAAACTAAAGTCAAATCCTCCATTCTTAAGTTTGAGAAAAATGAAATAAACTCCATTAAGTAACAATGGTAATTGATGATTGTGACTAAAGGTAACAAATTGAAGCCAACCAAGTGATCCAATTAAATCAATTGAGCCAACTTTTTGAGCAAAATAAACTTATGGACATCAAGTCCTTACAAGAATTTATATGAACTCTGACTCATTTTTCAAGTATTATAATGAACCCATAGATTTGAGTAGGTCTAATACAAGGGTTGTTTTGATGGTTGGTGGAGTCATCTTTTTCATTAAATTAAAATAGTGTAATTGTCAAGTCTCTTCATTTTTTCCAAAACCTATCTTTAAATTTCTTAAAAGTTGGGTATAGGAGACTAGAAGTCCAAGATGGATCAAGTGGTTGATTTCTATTAGTTACTTTTTCATTTCTCATGGATACTTTTGTTTATTTTAATGAAATACTATTTTATAAGTAGTTCACAATAATGTTTGATGATCAAGATGACTATTAATAAATAGCATTGATATTAATATGTTTCAAATATTATATCGACGATTGTCAAGTAAATTATGTGATAATTTCTTAAATGATATAGTAGTTTGAGATACACATGGTTACTAATTGTCATGGTTGTCATTGATAATTAGCCGAGTTTTGTTATAGTTTTGATTAATATCATTAATGGAAAAATCCAAGGAGATCCCTGAAAAAAAAAAAGGATATTCGATGATAATGTTGGATGTCATGGGACATCACATTGATTTGATTCATATTCATGACAACACAAATATTCATAACTATAGGTGGGCTTTAAAAAAAATAAAGATAACATTTTTTGATATACACTTTAAAACTATATTTTATGAACTATAAAATAAAAAGAAAATAAAATAATACTTTTATACAATTCTTTTTATTCTTTAAATAAACAAGTCCCTAGTGCTCTTTGTTCCCGTTGTTCTCATCCTCCATTTTTAGGTAATTGAAGCTCTTAATTTAGTTATTATAAAATATAAAACACTAATAAACTTGTTGATGCGGGAAAATTAGACCAACTAAATGAAGAACACTTGTACACTGAGTTGGAGAAAATGACTATAATATATTTGGAAAGTGAGTGCAGATGAGTTGATCAAAACCCTTAAGATATAGCTTAATGGTGAAGACTTTAAATTTGAAGATGTGTTCTCTCTCAGATCCAAAGTTCCTACCCTCTTAGTAAAAGATAAAATTTAGTGATTAACCGATTTGTGTTAAAAAATTTCTAAGGACACATGATATAAGTTTCATCAAATTAATCGATTTACGTATAACCTGGCTTAGACATCCATGTTTAAAAAAAAAAATTCAATAAGGTGCTTCTAGGTAGACGAATTGCAAGGCAGCTCGGGAGGTTGAGGAGAAGGAGGGGCGAAGCTCGGGAAGCGACACTAGTAAACTTATTAATTAATTAATTAATTATTTTCTAGCATACGAGACAAACAATAAGATTTGACTACTACAGTGCTCGAAGATTGTAGAAGGCGGCATGAGAGTACAAATCCAAATCCAAAGTGTCTAAGTTCATACTAGTTTTCCCAAGTTATAGTCTTGTTACTCAAAAAATCAAATTATAATTCTATTTGCTTTACTTTGCAAGACTTTAATGGTATCGAAGAACAAATTTGAGTGCTTAGCCTAAGTTAAAGAGCGGTAAGGCCAAAGCAATTTGAAGTGGTAAGTGGTGACACACAAATTTGAAATCCATGAAAAATCCAAGAGATTTATTGTCTCTTCTTGTATGCATCTTTGAAAATAAAGTTTCGTCTATTCATTGTTTGATTAAGGTAATTGCCCACCCAATCACCTAAAGTTGCTTTCAATTTGTTACTTTATGAAATAGTATTATCAAATGGTGGTTGATAAGGGTATTTCTCTATTCATACTCTTTGCAATTTGATTATGTTGAAATCTTGGCACAAAACATAAGTTAGGGTTTAGTCAACTTAGCATGATATGCCTAATTTCCTTGACTTTACATTCATGATTTAGTTTGTGTTGGATTAATTAATTTTAGATATGACGTGTCGATCCGAATTTTGAAGAAAGATGGTTAAAATAAAAAATTATTAGTCCAAATTTTTTATATATTCATTCACCAACAACTTAATACAACATGATGTAATTCAATCATATGTACGAATAACGTCAAATTAGAATGCCTTAGTTATATATTTAAATAGAAAATTTATCTTAAACTCATACCTACTCACTTAAATTACTTAAATATTAGGAAAAGTCATAAAAATGACTGAAATTATAGGTTTTGTTTGAAAAAAGATTGTGTTTCTAAAAATGTGTGAAAAAAATAAAATTGTCAAACATTAGAGACTAATAATAAAAATACATCTGTCTGTCTTTCGGATGTGATCGTGACATCTAAGCATGATTATTTTTCAAACGCAACTAACATTACAACAAGCAAAACACTGAAAGTTATAGCATAACGTGGTTAAGAATTGTTTGAGTGGCAGATTCAACAAATAATGATAAAAGAAATAAGAACAAGCTTGTAATATACTATGTTATGAGAAAGAATCAAGGGTGCTGCCTTTATCTAGAAGCTTATCATAATCGGAAATGCATAAGATGTTGGATGCAAAATCGGGTATATATAGTGGCTTAAATGGTTCCTCAACAAAGGGAATAACTAATAAAAAGATTGAAATAGAATATAGCAAGATGCTACTTGCTTAAACATTTATTTGTTTAATCAAATAAACTTAGACCTAAATATAGAATCTTCAATTGAAGTATTCTTTAGGGATAAACAAATAGCCTTTCGCTAATGGACAGGCCAAAGAGATAGTATATTCTTCTTTGAAAAGTTTGGATTCCTTGGAATCAATTCACTAAAATATATAAATTGAATTTGGTACCATTGCCAAAGTCTTCCCTTATCGATCTAACCCAACAAAAGAAGCTTTTATAAATTTAATTTAATTGCGTCATGAATGTGATCAAACAACTAAAATAGTGTTAGAATAGTCATCTTTTATGCTCAATTTGATCAGCCTAGCCGTCCCACAATCATGGAGATTTGACAACCATGAAGTGACCGAGCTTGGCATACTTGTTTTAGGGGTTCAAATAATGGGAGGGGTTAATAATAAATTTTAAAAATTTTAATATATATATATATATACGAGAATTAAAAATATTATTAATATATATTATAAATCAATTATAATTATTATAGAGATTAATAAGGTTATAAAAAAAATATATAAAGAATTCGTTTTTACCTAAAAGATATTCCTCTAAGATTAAGGTCTTATTTAGTATTTGTCAATTTTGGCCTCCTTATTTAAATCCTTTAAATAAGTGTTCCTCTATTGCCTCCACCAATCAACCTTTATATTTTCACCTAGTCTAAGTCTCACAATCCCTCTCGTTCATTTGCATCTAAGCTAACCTTACCAACCATATAATAAATTTTAGACAATTAAATGCATATCATTATAATGAGTAATAATTTGGAAATAATTATGAAAATGAACCTAAATTAAGGGACATGTTGAGAAATTAATCCGACACTAAAATTAGAATTATGATCCTAATCTAACATTTTGACAAAGTGTTTTTTTATTATTAGTTTATGACACTTGATAAATGATCAGTCTTTTAAATACGTTAATTATTAAATATTAAAGATTCAAATTATCAAATATCGGATATTGACGTAAAAAAAAAACATATCAAATATCGATTTATTAGATGTAATCGTGATGTTTAATAAGCCTCCAGTCAATTTTTATTTTTATTTTTTATTTTTTATTTTTTATTTTTTTCCGTCGATTTAAAGATGTAGCAGGAGAAGGGGGTAAATACATAGACACCCCCAAGGTTTAGCCTAAGTAATAGTCTCACATTTGTTATTCATAAAGTAATATAGACATCCTCATTATTAGAAAACATGGGGGTCTTGACATGTAAAAATGGTGGTCTTAATGTTACTTAAAATATCAAAATGAGAGTCTTTATGTTACTTTATGAATAATATAGATGTGTTTACTTAGATTAAATTTTGGGGGTGTCTATGTGTTTATCATGCAGGGGAAGTTGTGGCACGTGACTAACGCCCCTAAACATTACCTATAAGAAAAAATATATATAATTAATCGCCCTGTTGTATGTTATTCAATATTTCCACGTCGCTGTCACCCTGCCATTAACCTCCGCATCTGCAACGCGCTTTGTGTGAGACATGTCACAATAACTTGAAACTTGGAACACCTCTACCGTACGAAATGGCTTTTTCGTTATTTTCTTATTCTTTCAAAAAAAAAAAATCAATTAATAAAAGCATTATAATAAATCACTCATATGAGATCATGCTTTCTCATATACAAATATAAAAATGATATATAAAAATTTTACTTAATCTTTTCTTTATAAAAATCATTTAACATTTATAATAAAATATTTTCTATTAATTTTAGATTCATAAAAAAATATAACAAGGTTTCCATATATTTTGTAGACCAAAAGAATCTTTGTAAGGTCACATAAGGTATCTCGAAGAGAAATAGATGAAAAATTTCCAAAATAGGAAGGTTAACGATGTAATTTCCGCAGCGAAAATATTCACAACCCTATCCACTCCACTTTACAGAGAATTTAATAGTATTTCGTAATAGAAGGAACATACCAGGTCTCTTCTTTTTCCCTTACCTAAAACAAACCTGACATTCTCTCTCCAGAAACTTGAAGACATCATTACAAAAGACTCTCACCACTTTGCTTTGCTTCTCTGCAGCAGTATTTTATTACTTGACCAAATTACCCTCAATTTTCCTTCAATACTCCAATTCAGTCCCTCCCTTCTGTCATAGATTCTAACAACAGTCAAAGATCCTCTTATGCTCTCATCACAATCTTTTCTCTCACCTTCTTTCTGCAGTTTCTCTCATTTTCTCGGCTATGTAGGTGAGGTTAGGCGGAGGTTTCTCTCAGCTTGAACGAAACGGAACCGAACGGCATGGATTTGACTGAAGGAGTTGGAGAGAGCTCGTCACCGCCGCGGAGCTTCGGGAGTTTCGGCAACTACGATGTGCGAAACGACGTGTTTAATCGGTTGATTGAGAGCGGAAATGAAGAGGCTGTGTGCAATCCTGAGTTTCGAGAACAATTAGATGCTCACTTTAATCGATTGCCTGCCAGGTACTTTTGTATGTATTTCATATATGTACATATACATCCGTGTGTATATGCACAAGTTCTCATTTCGTACTTGGCGTTTATTTTTATTTTTATTGTTATTCTTATAAAGCTTAGAGTTTTGATTTTGAATGTCAACATTCTTATGAGCTGTTCAAGCTAATTGGAAGATTCAGATTTTACGGATCGTATCATGGAGCGTGTTGCATGTAGATTAAAATTTTTTTTTTGGTATACGACATTCCGTTTTATCTTGCCTCGTTTGCTTATGGAAACAGAGTATGGAAATTAAGTTAAAAAAAGCAAAAGATAATGGATGTTGAATGGGAAGCATTTCGATGGTGTGAGAGGTGATTTTATGCTTAGTTTTCATTATTGTTTAATTTGTGAAGTTCCTGGTTTTCAGTGGTGATATCTTTATGCTGCTCAAGTATCCTCAGTAATATGCTGAACCGATTGTATGATTGGATCGATGTATTTACTACTTGTTTTTATTTTTATATTCTTTTTGCTTTTTACATGGTTTATTCGGAAGTCTTGGCATCTTGAGTAGTCTGGGAACCTTATCTGGTCGTTTTTTAAAACTTGTACTTTTTTATATAAAGCTTGAAAGTTGGGGTTAATAGAAGTAAGAAATTGAAGCTACAATGCATGATAAAGATAGGACCAAAGGTAGAGAGAAGTCTTGAGAGGGCGGGAAAAGATAAACTAGGTTTAGAAAAATGAGAGGAAAAGCTAAGGGAAACCAATTGGCTTTGCAATGAATCATTTCCAAGTTCTAATCAAAGTTCATAACCCTTGCCATTTTTCGCCTTGGATGGGCATATTTTTAATTGTCAACACAGAAGAATGGTTTCAAGTACTTAATCCTTGTGAGGTCCAAAATTACATAAATTATCTTACCATATTCTCTGTCAGAATTAATAAATTTTTACCTGAATTTAAGTACATACTGTCAAAAACAGAAGTTAGGTATAGCTTTCAAAAAAAAAACTGTGACAAGGGAAATAAAATAGTGATAACTTCTCTTATTATTATTTTTTTTCTAATTTTCCTTTTCCTCCATTTTTTCTCCTCATAAAATCCCATCTCTTCGGCTAGAAGGATAATAAAATAATTTGTCAACATATTAATTTGCATGTTGTTTCTGTATTCAGCTATGGCCTTGATATTAACTTGGATAGAGTGGAAGATGTTCTGTTACATCTAAAGCTTCTGGAACGTGCAAAGGACCCGGAGGAGCGGCCTGTTTATCTTATTCGTTGCATTGAGGTACCACCTTTTGCTTTGTATGATACCAAGTGCTATAATTTTTATTGTTGATGTAATTCCTCTAGGATTATATTAATTTGGAATTTCTTTCTGCTGTATTTCTGATATTTTTGGTTCATCTTTAGAAGTCTGCTTAGTTTATTATATTTTTCCTTTTGTGCATTGTTGGTAAGAATCTTTGCCCCAGAGCAGATGGTGATGGTGATGATGATAAGCAGTTTATAGATACTATTTCTAGTCCAAGGCCACCTCTTGATGCCGATAATGAAGGGGCTGTGCCATCTCACAAGAGGTATTTTATTCATATGCGTATTAGTTTATGTGCATGTTTATAAGATCTCTTAGCTTATTATGGATGAGTGAATTTGTGGTATGGCTTGAAACTAGTAGTTTTTGCTGCCTGCTGCTTGTGGATGACGTTTTGGTGTAGTTTAGAAGGCCAGTAAATGTATCGTTTCTCTTTATTGTGACATATGGTATTTTATGACTAGAATCAAGGATTCTGCAGTTGACTTTGAGCCTTGCTCTAAGCTTGAGGACCTAAATTTGGATGTTAGAAAGAATTCCAAGCAGATGGAGGACAGATATCTTATAGAGATTCTCTCCAGAAGGTAACTCAGATCTTCTTCAGTTTTCCATTTTTTCTTATTAGTACAGGAGGAGATTTTCCTATTTAAAGGATGGGTAATACAGGTTACTTTTTGTTGCTGGTGTGGTTTTACTTCAACCTATTACCAATATTTCAATTTTACTATTTTGGTTTTCTGTGGAATTATGAATTTTATTATCAATAGCTAATGCTCTCTGATATAGTGATAAAAGATTTTTAACTAAGATATTGCCAATGGTGACAAATAAAATGACTAGATCTGACAAGGATTTCTTTTCCATTTGAAGCTTCAACTCGAAAACTTTTATGGTTTAAATTTAAGGGAGAGAGACAGAAAGAGAGATAGAAGTTTGTATGGTAGTAGCAAAATTATGACTCCATTTGTTTTAATTATTCAGATGTACACTTTGATGGGGAAAAAGCAATGAAGAGTTTGATGAGTAGAGAAAATGTCTGTGTTTATGAGAAAAAGAGTGATTTGTTTTAGCTTTTGTCGCCTACCTTTCATCTTCTCTTTGTCCTTAACAAAAAGTACTTTTGATTTAAAGCTTTCTATTGATTTATTGCTCAGTTTCTATATCTGATTCCATTTTAGGCTTCATTTGCTATGTTCATCCGGTTTTCTGTTGAATCTGCATGTGAGAACGGTTGTTAAAATGTCCCATGTTGGTTGGATTTAGTGGTTGGTGTGGCTACTAGTTAGGCTTCTCTACCTTTTTTTAAGCTTTAAATCATTGACCAGTTTAGCCTTTCTACTTGATAGTTTAATCTTTTAGGTTTGATTTCCTGGCAATAGCATTGTTTGTAGTTGGTATTCATCTTTTGAGTAAGAGCAAACCTTTAAGAGTTGAACCTGTAGTTGTTTCACCTGTGGAGCTCCATCAACCCCAAGGATTTGGACTTGTGGGAAAGGCCTCTGGTTTCAACCCCAAGGTCAAGGTTTCAAATTCCCTTGGACCACCTACTCGGTATATTTTGTATTTCACAAGTTCCCTAGATACTAAGGTTAAACAGTTTGGAAGTAACCCTTAGTTTGGAATTTAGTAACTAAGGGGAAGGTTGAGATATTTCTAGATATTGAAATTAAAAAAAATAAATAAAAAATGCAAAGATTATTCTTTGAGCTCCTTCAGTGGTAAATCGCATTTTCATCCCTGGTTTTGTGCAGTTTGTGTTTGCACATGCCTATAAAATTCTTGTTTTTTGCCTTTTGAGATTATTGGATTGCATAAATACCAAACGGTTACTCTATTCCTGTCTATGAAGTTCATTGCTTATTTTTGGATTGTCAGTCAGTATGGTGTTCGCTAAGTTATTTCTGATCGTCAATAATGAGTATTAGGTTATCCTATAAGTTTATGCGACCATTAGTTTTTCAGTGGAGATCTTTTCCTGAAGTACTTTTAAACTTTCTTGAAATCTTGCACATTGCATGCCCATCATGACAATATGAGAGTGTAAATGAGCTGGTTAGTAACATTTAGAATTTACAGTCTATCACTAACATAGAATTGTTTCACTTCCCATTTCCCTCCATTTTGGCAAGGTTCATGAGAGCCTTGTTCTGGAAAATTCCATAGCTTGAATCATGCATATGATTCAAAATTTATTTGTTGTTTCTATAAAATGAGAAATGGTTTGAGTACTTTCGTCAGATGCGATGTAGCCAAAATGACAAATGGTGTGTCTTCATGTTAAGGAGCGCTTAAAGCTGGCTTTTTCTTATTTTAGCAATAATGAATAATTTACTGTTTGCTGCTCTATGATGACCATATTTAATATGACATTGTTAGAAGCATTTGGTTTGTGTTGACAAAACTAGTATTCTAAATTTGAGTATTAAAGTTTAGTTGTAACAGAGGTCATATTTGTTATATTAGTTGTAGATTGGAAAAATGTGGAAATAAGTTGTTTGTTGGAATGTCACTGCAGGCAAGAAATTATACATGTTCCAATTCACGAAGTAATATTTTCTACTGTTGACAAGCCAAAGCTTCTTAGTCAGGTGTGTGAGAAGAATCATATTATTTCTTCGTTAATGATTTTTTTCTTTTAATTGTTCAATACATTCTCTGTTTTCATTTAATCATTGCCAAGGCTGTAGACTTCTATGAACTAGTAATACTTCTGATTAGCACTTTTGTTATTATTGTTGTTATTGATAATTTTAATTTTTATGCAGTTCTTAGTATCTCGTCTTCTAAAATATTTATTCAGGAATTAAATGCCTATTAACTTCTATTGCATTGATTTTGACTTGATGTTATTATTTATTATTTATGTATACGACTGAATATCCTTTTTTTTTTCCAAAAACATAGAGGTCAGTGTCATTTGGTATTGTAGATGTTTGCCTAACTACATTGAAATCCATGATTAGATTATATTCAAAATGAAGAGAATTATCATGTGAAACTTTATAATCTCATGAAATGCTGATTATTTCGAAATCCTTTAAAAATTTTAAGGAATATAAAAATATAATACAAGCTAGGACTTCAGATAATATAAATGCTCTTAAAAAAATGTAATGGACAATTTTGTGATACATGAAGGGTATTGTATTCTAATATCAAAGGGAAGGTGTCTTCTGCTTAATTTTTTTTTCTTTGTTTAATTTTATGTGCACTAAGATTGCATTTTCAATAGATCCACTTTTGTAACTTTTTTACTTCAATAGAATTTCTCAGTTTCTTATCAATAGATCTAAAAATCTTGGAAGGCTAAAATTTAATTGCCTAATTAATTTATTATAAGACATAAGTTATGGTGTTTTGTCATAACCTTTTATCTGGTAGACCGGTAGACCTAATTGCGGTTGAAGTACTGACATCAAGATTGTAAATATCTTCTAATGAGGAGTCATTTTCTTCCAGCTTTCTGCTTTACTTTCTGACATTGGACTAAATATTCGTGAAGCACATGTGTTCTCGACAACTGATGGCTACTCCTTGGATGTGTTTGTGGTGGATGGATGGCCTGTTGAGGTACTTTGTTACTTTGGACAGTATTTGTTGTCATCTAGTGCCTTGTACTTTCAGGATTTTGTTTCTTATATTTATATGTTGAACAATTTATTAACAATACTCTTATCTGCTATTTTGAGACACTATATTCTTATTTTATTTATTGTCAGATTTTATTTACAGCTGATTCATTGTCATTATCCATAGTACTCACTATCTGTAATAAAAATTTTATCTTTCATTGAAAGAACATTTACTTTTTGTTGCTTGTGGTCTCTGTTTCTTACTTCCTAGGCACCCACTTGCTTCCTTCTCTCTGCATGGGGAAAAAAATGCAGTGTTGTCAATTGTTACTTATATGAATAATGATGATTTTGTTAGAAAAAGGAGTGGGTGCATATTTTTTCACTTTTAATGATCACTCTTATTAATTTTCTCTATGCCTGAACTTGTATGACATATTTACACAAGATTGATTGCTATAGCATTTGACTGATGGCTATAGCTTGCATTTATAATGTTTTTGTTTTTTGTAGTAAAATTGGTCAAATGAATTGTTTTAAAAAGGATATATGCTTTATCCTAGGACAATGGCCTAATAATATATTAAGGAGCATTGCGATTATATTTCTTTATGACAGGGATCTGTGCTGAGTCCAAATGTTGCTGACTTTGCAATGTTGTGGTCAGGATACAGATGGTTTGTATAAAGCTATGGAAAAAGCAGTTGCTAGAAGTGAGGTAAACTGTGTTTCATTCTGCTTCTCTCTTGTTTTTAGTTGGTTAAGTTTTTTTCATTTATTAATAGTTTTCTGGATGGTAGAATGAGGTCCAAGTGAGAATGAGATTTCATGGTGAAAAATGTTTATGTAATGGGCTTGGACTTGGAGTCATAAAATTGTTTCCTCCACAGGTTGTGTAGGCATCACTGTTGATACGAGACTTTTATAAAAAGTTGGTGCACCTGCTAGAATGTTAAAATGGCCATTTTCAGAGGAGTTAGAGATTGCTTACACAGTACATCGCATGAACTTTAGTTTCTAGAAATACTGTGTTACCCTTAAAACACTGGATTCATCTTTAGCTTTTTTCCCCATCTAAATGGCTGAGCTAGAGATATCTTTGATGTCATTCTTTTTTTTCTTTTTTTTTTCCCTAGAGGAATATCTCTGTTAAGGCCGAGGTCGTGTTGTCCTTTTAACTGTTTTTGCCTTTTATGCTTGTTCTTTTGGACCTTCTCCAAATGTTATTGCATTCTTGACATAAATAGAGGATGCATTTCTTATGTATAGCACTAATAGAAGTCTGGTTATGAATTTCACAGTACTCTTATAATAACTACTTTGTTGAAGTAAATATAATTGCTTGTAGAACAGTTATGACCATTATGTGCTGTAAATGAAGGGCTCATGGTCAGGTTCTTCAAATTCGCGCCCAGCTGTAGAGAAGACACTAGCAGCCCAATCAAAACCTGGAGATTGGGAAATAGACAGAAGAATATTAAAGATAGGAGACAGAATTGCTTCTGGATCTTGTGGAGACTTGTAAGTTTGGTTTATATAGCCGTACTGCTTTTCCTCAACTCTGTTATTTATAATCTTTGTTGCTCACTTTTTCTCTGGTGCTCAACTGATTATCACAAGGTATCGTGGAGTTTACCTTGGTCAAGATGTTGCGGTTAAAATTCTTCGATCTGAGCATTTGAATGATGCTCTGGAAGATGAATTTGCTCAAGAAGTGGCTATTCTAAGGTGAGTAGTTTGAAGGTGTTATAGCTCATGTTGTCCCTTGAAATCAAGTATTATTCTTTATCTAATATAACATGCCATTGTTGCTTCATATACTTAGTGCTTCTGGTGGTCCAGAGGCTTATCCACTAGTCATTTATATTTATTGAGATAGTATTTGTTAGTTAATTCAATCAATGCCATTTCCAGGTTTTATGCTATTCAGATTAGTTTATTAATATGATCACTTCATGCGTAGACCATAGACCCGTCATCCTATTCCACCTTATTCACATCTGATGTTATGTCCCTAAGCATATCACTTTATCAAGTGTATCAGTTGTACTTATAATATGCAGGGAGTTGTATTATATAAATCATGTGGCATGCACAATTTGCCGATAGATGATTTACGTCTAAAACAGTTTGCGTATTATCATTTAGAGTTCTATTTACGATCTTTGAAGCCTTTTTTTTCCCCCCTTGAATATATTGGGTGTTTTTGCCGTTTCTTGGGAGTAAAAGTATTGAAGATCTAGATTTCCATAACTTGAGTAAACTGTGTTGTTTCCTTCTAATTATTTTGCATGGTAAGAAAGCATTTACATGTAAATAATTGGCAACTTGGATTCCTGAAGTGACTTTGGTATACATGGTGAACATTACAATCTTCAAAGGTGGAAGTATAATTGAGGATAATAAATGTCATTGATATGCTAACAGATATCTCCCATTACGGTTTACAAATATGTGCTTGCTTATATAGTTATATCGTTCTAAGCTATTAACCTTTAATCTGTTAAGTTTTCTTATATCCTTGTCTATGTTAGAATGAGTTTTCAAATTCTGTAAATACTCACAATTTTCATGTTAAAAATACAGGGAGGTTCAACACAGAAATGTTGTTCGTTTTATCGGTGCATGCACAAAATCCCCTCATTTATGTATAGTGACAGGTGCAGATATTTTTTCTGAAGCTTAAAAGTTTTTTTTTTTTTTTTTTTTTAATTTATTTTAAATTTATATTANTTTTTTTTTTTTTTTTTTTTTTAATTTATTTTAAAGTTATATTCTTAGGTTTAGGTTTAGCTTCTTATCATTTCAGAAAGTAAAAATGTCCGCCAGCTTATACCAATCAGGCCTATATTGCTTCAGGGTTGCTATGGTTGTAATATCATATGTTGCCTTTGCAAGTAATTGTATTAGGAATGTGTGAATTTGCTGATGCTGGCATATCTCGATTGATCAAAGCATCATGAACTGGAACTTTTGGCAACTTTTGGTGATTGGTAAATGCTAAGCCATTGCTAGTCACTTGCGTGGACTGTTATGAGGTTACAATGAATGTTTAACCTCTCACGTTATTCTGTATTTTGTTCTATTGGACAATATTATACTGCTGTTTGGAAAAGAGGTCTCTTGAGGAAGGAGGTTTCCTTATCATGTGTCAATGAAACATTATATAACCTTAAGGGTTTGGCTTGGTGATTCTGAGCCCTTGGTTCATCATTAAGGTCAAGGGTTCAATTCCACTTGGGATAATTATATCCCACACATATTTTCTAACTACGAAGTTTATAAGTAGGGATATACCCACTCAGTGAACAAGGGGAAGGTTGAGGGATTTCTAGGTGTATGAAAAAAAAGGAACATTATTTTGCTGCTGTGGCCTTTACTGACAATGACCTCATGGTAAAAACAACTGAACAAGATCGTTCCATGGACTCAAGAAAAGGCACTCATGGTCACAGTTTTCTCTTGCAGAGTATATGCCTGGAGGAAGTCTGTATGATTACTTGCATAAAAACCATAACGTCTTGAAGCTCTCTCAGTTGCTGAGGTTTGCAATTGATGTTTGCGAAGGAATGGAGTATTTGCATCAAAACAACATAATTCATAGGGACCTGAAAACAGCTAATTTGCTAATGGATACTCAAAAGGTAAGAATTGTCAACTAAAAGGACTGCTAACCACAATCATATTTGTCATTCAATAGAAAGCAATAATTTGACAATCAATTTCTGTGATTATAGTTAATAATTTGTTCACAATCTGTTTCTGTGATTAGAAGTTGTGTTAATAATTTGTCCATATTCCATTTCTGTGATAAAAGTTTATTTATGCTTTCTCAAGGTTGTTAAGGTGGCAGACTTTGGGGTTGCTCGGTTTCTATCTCAAGGGGGAGTAATGACAGCAGAGACTGGAACTTATAGATGGATGGCACCAGAGGTCTGTTTGCTATTTCATTTTCCTTCTAGAGCTTCTAACTCTGGAATATCTGATGCTAAATTGATATTCCAAAGTTTGAGATTGTGAGAATTCATATTTATTTGCTATTATCATTGGAAAATTCTACATCAGTAGATCTCCTTGTGCTGTAATGTGTGGACAATTAGTTCAACATTGACACTTCCTGAGGCTCCTAGAGTCTTTGGTACTTGTGATATTTGAAGTGGGAAAGGCATATGGTTTCTTATACATTTCAATTATGCTACCATTTATTATCCCTATTATCCACCATGGAGACCCTACTACCCCTTTGAGAGAGGAGACCAACTTGTAGGACCAATAGGACAGAAAATAGGAGAGAAGAGGGAAGAGAGGGACAAGCCATCAAAGTCTAGAGTCTTAAAACAACAGACTCGAGTAATGAATCAATGTTTAAGAATTGAACCATGTAACAATTATGTTGTGCTTAAGCATATGAAGTTTGATATCCTATTGATATAAAGCACAATCATATTTTAAAAAGTCAAGGAAATTAAGTTATTATTCAAAACTGCTATTTTCAAAAATAAAGGTCTTCTGGGCTGCACTTCCAATTAACTTAAAATGCTAATGTACACCTTATCCAACAAGATTGATAAGTGCCTTTTTACATGAATTTATTCCTTCCAAAGCAAATACCCAGTTGATTGGATCTTAGGTTCATAATTACATCATGTATTTTAAACACTTATTTACATTTCCTCGTACTATCTTACAAATTTGTTTCTCTTTTTACAAGGTGATAAACCATGAACCATATGATCAGAAAGCAGATGTATTCAGTTTCGCTATTGTCCTATGGGAGCTAGTAACTGCCAAGGTCTTTCCTAAATTTGCACAAATCCCTGTATTTGAATTCTTTATAGTTTGAGTGCAGATATATGGAAGTTATATACAGTTTCAGTCTAGTTATTCTAGTGAAGATAATTGTCACCGACCATCGTGCTGGTATTTCAGGTTCCATATGATAGCATGACCCCACTACAAGCTGCCCTGGGAGTGAGACAGGTTTGTACATCTTTTTAACTACATATATTCTTAGTTTAGAACTTAAGCGTCTTCTCAATTGCAGTATCGAATGTTAAATTTTGAAATCAATAGCAATCACGCAATAGTCTCTTTTAAGTTTGTGATTAAGATTTAGTTACATATTTTTGAATTCTATGGATCTCTGAAGTTTGTTGCTTCATTGATTTCTTGAACCTTTGACCATCCTAGTGAATGTTAATATCTGGTGCTTCTATCCTCTTATTAGAGATGGAAAGCCACAAATTTTGGTGTTATTAGAAGTCCCTGTGTAAACAAAGTGTCAGATTATTGGTTGTTGCATTGCACAGCCAAAAAAGAAAAAAGATAGATGGTTGCTTAATGGCTTTGAGAGTCAATTATTTTATCTATATATATCATTTTAAACTCTTGAGATTACCATATAAATTGTTAATCAAATTTAGGGTCTCTGTTTGGAATCTGATAGATTCAGGTTCCCTTGGAGACATCTAGTTGAAATTGATTGCTATGGATTGGAATTTTTTTTCTCAAAGAAAAATATATTTCTCACAGAAAAATATATTTCCCACAACCTGAACTTTTTTTAAGCATGTACAGGAAATGAAGAGAATTGCTCATTAAACAATTATCGGCTTTTACTTTTTTCATGATTTGGGTAAATCTCGGGCCAAAGTCCGTGGGCTTGGCTCCAAGGAAGGAGTTAAACCTTAAAACCTAATGCTTCTCTGGCATCAAAGCTGAATGACTTTACCATGGAGCCAATCCATTTCGGTTACATGCAAGATTTTTACTGAAGAGTAAAGGTTGTTTTTATTATTATGTCTAATACTTGCATTACATACTCTACGTTCCAGGGACTACGTCCTGATCTTCCTGAGAATGCACACCCAAAGCTGTTAGAGGTGATGCAGAGATGTTGGGATGCAGTTCCTAACAAGCGGCCTTCCTTCGCTGAGATAAGAGCTGAACTTGAAGTTTTTCTCCAAGAAGTTCAGGTACGAATCTTGAAACTTTATTTTATTTTTTTCTTTTATGAATTCTTATTTTCTGAAAACTAAAATATTTATGAACTTAGGAAACTTCTGGAGCTGTAAATGGGAAGTAAACAACTACAATACACACAATATCATAATCGGCACATTTTGAGGAATTCTTGTTTTCTGTTGTTGGTTGAATTAGTTATAGAGGTTATAATATAGTGTACAACCGAGGAAAAAAGAGATTCACAAAAGGTTTTGTAATACCCATGAAACAAACAGTATAATAACTTGTAATTTTGTATTAGTTGTAGCTTTCTTACTCCACTACTTCAAGTATAAAAATTGCTTTGAGCAACCAGATACACTTTTTGATAGATATGGTAAATTACGTCGGTTTTGCCACATGGTCGTTAGTTTTATTTGTTAGTTTTAACGGCCACCAACTCTACTGAAGCGTACCTGTCTGAGGGGAAGAACGCATTAATTACATAGAGCAGCTATAGAAATTTATTAAAATCCAAGGTAATTTACTCTTGGACTTGAGAGCTACACGAGCTGTAATTTTTATCAGCTACAACTCTTTTTATCGCTCAACTAGCCGAAAGGATCAGGCGGTCCTCTCTGCATCCTATTTCTTCCTCATCGTGAAAAATTTTATCTTTTTTTTTTTTAAATTTAATTATGCTTAGAGAGTCTTAACATAGCAGCAATAATGAACACTCAAGAATCAAACCAGCTTTCACAGTAATCACCAACTTTTTAGACCGTCGAAGTGAGGAAAAGTAGCACAACATTTCCCGCTTTGCACCTTGAAAGAATAAATAGAAAATTATGGTTACAGAGCTTGTTCGACAACATCAGGAAGCTATAAGCAGCGATTTCTGATTTTTAATTTGTTAACCCCAGTTGCACATTAGCTTGCATGCAAGACTCTGTTCAAATGAGTCACCACCAAGCAAGTACGAACGACAAAGAATTAGAATTAGAAGCAATATGAAGGCAAATTGTGTAGAAGCAACAGAACCAACGGATGTGCTAGAAACTGCAAAAATGTGCTATTTTTCCGACCAAGAAATAGTTAATCTACATGATATATTTAATAAACTAGGCTATAGTTTACACTCTTTATAAAGTTGCGAAAATGAATTTTTGAAAAATAATCAATTTCTCGGGTTATTGTAATTTAAAATTTTAACTTTATATATAATATATAATATAGATATCCTTCCATTAATATATTGATAAACTCTATTGGTTAATACAGAAGTTGTCTTTTCTGTAAAGTTTGTTTCGGGTTTCCGACGTTGGTCCTACATGAGCAATGGCCGAAAAACCCAACAGGCCCAAATAATGGGCCGGAAAAACTATATGGCCTGTTCTACCTTTTCATTCACTTTTTATCTTTATTTCAACCATTCCTTTACAATCTTTTGTACGTTTTATGACACTCTTGGATCATGGAAATATTGTCGTTTAAACAGATTCTTATGCAACAGTCAATATGAATTAAGTTCTTGATAGAAGTATAAACGAAAATTAGCACTCCTAGTTGTTCATTATGTTAATTTAAATCCAATTTAAGGTGGAAAATTGCACTTAATATTCATGAAATTGACTTCATGATAAGAAACATATAGATTAGGTAATACAATTTGTTGAGATTATCTATACAAGAACTTAAAATCGAAACTGCCCATTGACTAGTGATATTAGGTGAAGCAATCCAGTGAAGCAGTGGGTGGATCTTCCACGTGCTTTTTTTATTAAATAACCTAACCAAGTGGGGTTGTCTGGAATCTGGATTATACATGATATCACAAACAAAAATAGTAAATGAAAAATCATGGATAGATGAAATTAATTAATTAATTTCTTGTTCTTGCTCAAGAAAGAGAAACACAAGACAAGTGGCCTGGTAACATGGGGGGACTCTTGACTATTGGAATACTGTGTTCCTTTCTCTGGCTACTTGTTTTAATTTATTTTTTAATTTTTTAATTTTTAGTTTTAGCATGTTATGAAATTTCAGCCGTCGACTACTTTGACCCTATGAGATGGACAGAAGAAAATGGGATCTAGCTAGCTAGCAGCCTTCATTTTAACTTAATCGACATATATATTTATATAATTTCCATCAATTATTAGATGGGAAGAAACGACATTCATCCATATGTCATATTAGCTTCGATCTATTAATTTTATAGTTTATATATTGTTAGAATTTCTATTAAGAAAACAATGTTTTGGATCTTATATGTATACTTGGTCAAATAATCTATTAATTATATTCCTGAAAATGGTTTTTTTTTTTTTTTTTTTTTAAGATGATGGTGGATCTCTTATCCTAACAGTGAAGTGTTAATGTAAAGTTTAATTA
>JANLJB010030208.1:0-21498 GCA_026212285.1 Bursera cuneata | reverse complement strand
AGTAGTCTAGAAGAATGGAGAAATAGAATAATGGAGTAAGAGTATTGTTTAAATAGGAGGGGAGTCGTTATGGAGAGGTAGAGAAGAATATTGAGTTAGTTATGTATGGAGGTTGGTAGCCCTCGAAGCCTACCATTTCATCTTTAAGCCTTAATATTTGTTTTCCTGCATCCTCTTGAATTCACTCTTTTCTGTTTCTATAAGCTTATTTGATTGAGTTAGTCCTATCAAGGATTGCAATTCTGGGTTGCTGGAAAATAGGTTCTTAACACAGACATTTGATAAACTATATTTATGCGAAAAGAAAGTAAAAGAACAAGAGAAAAAAAAAAAATACTTACTACTCAATATTAAAAAAATATTGAAGCATGTGGGAAACTTTTGGGAAACCAACAGTATGCAGAAAACCTGTAGAGCAACAAAAATAATTTATTTTCCTTAGCCCTCTAAATTTTGGTTAGCATTTTAATGCTAATTGATGGCAAAACATACAAGCATTAAGAACCTGCCTGCCTCCTGGAAAACTTCTTATCTGAATGCCTTTTACAAATTCTCCATCAACTGTGAATCAAGATCCCTCTATATATGATAAATCTCAGTAAATGGAGAAAACACACAGCTACAAAGTTTTTGTATGAGTAACAAAATGCTCAGCCTGGTTTATGTACCTCACCAACAACTTCAGTAGGAATGTTAATAGAACCTAGATATGGAATCCCAAAATATTTCCTGAGTTTGAACTCAGAAAGGGAAGCAGGGGAAGAAACATTTAGATCAGAAACACTATGAGATACTAGCAAGAAATGCAAGTTAAGACGAATAGTGGCCAGGAATAACAGAGTCATTGTAGAATAGAAACCAAAATATGAACTAAATGACACAATCTCTACTTAACTAATTGACAAATTCAGTATTAAGATGTTATTCATTTTGACAATGACTATAACCCTTGTAAAAGATTAAGATCTTCTGATGGTGTACTTCTATACATTTTAAAATTTGTAGTAATTTTCATTTGATCGAAGGAAAGCTCCTCATCTTCATGACAGTAAGGAAGCCACTCTTCAACTATATACAATGAATCCTGCTTTCTGCATCTTTTTTTTTTTTTTCCAAAAAAAGTAAATAAATAACAGATTGATTAAGTATGATAAATAAATAAAGACTGCAAGATGGGATGATTACCTGCATAAACTTTGTTTTCGGTGCATAGACTGATGCGAAGGTTAAGGAATTACAAGTACCATCCACCATCCAATTTGTTACAAAAGTTGCATCAATCACACAGTTCATGCTCTGCAGTTTGCACGGTAATAATATGACAGATGTAAGAAAATAAGCTAGAATACAAATAAGACAACCTTTGATGCATAAGAAAATAAGAAAATATTAAATCAAAGAAGGATAAGAAGAGAGTGTGGTTGATAAATTTGTAGAAATGTACCAGCCTGTTGAAGAAGATAGTGGCCTCCCTGTTGAATCCATTGGTGATCAATTTTGATATCTGGGATGTGAGAAATCTTTTGCCAATCCATTGACTTGTTATTTCCATATCTTTCAAGCAATCGAGGACAACCGGAAAATTGCAGCCGTAAAAGTGAAGTCGAATTGCTTATCCACTCTGGTAGAGCCACCAAATTATAACAACTAACAATTTCGAGATAATGCAGAGTGTTAACATATTGAAGCCCATTTGGTAGAGATTTCAATTTCGGAAGCTCCCAAAGTCTTAAATGACGGAGGCTATTAAGGCCTTGCCATAGCATGTCATAGTCATCCTCATCATTGACCAAGTTAAGTTGTCTACAAAACCGAATTTCCATCTCCTGGATAGAGGTGAGATATCTTATGCCTGGACAAATTTTGGAGAGTCTGGGACAGTCAAAAAGTTTCATATGCACAAGAGAAGTGAGGTTTTGCAGCAACTCTGATAGAGATTCTAAATCCCAAATAAAAGCAATATCCAGAAACTTTAATTTGGAAAGAGGAGCAGAAAAGTTAGAAGAACTTGATGAACACACAGCACTAGTTATCAACATCATTGTGTGCTGCAGCGGCTTTGAGCTGGTAATTTGTAACTTCAATATTTCTATAGATGGATACAGCGGCATAGAAGTCAAATTGAGACAACTGTCTACCTCTAATCTGGAAAGACAAGGAAATGAAGGCAAGTTTACCGCCATTTGTGTTGTTGTCCCGGAATCATCTCTCTTCCACCATCCTAATTCAGGACAATGAGAGACTTTGAGTTCCTCAAGTGATGGGAAGAATTTTGTTGACGGTATGGAAGAACAACCATTACTTGCTTTGTCCGAAAGGTACTCCAACTTATCTAAATGAGAAAGAGATAAACTCTTCAAAAAAGGTAACTGATCCAATGGCGGGATATGCTGACATCTCGTGCAATTTTCTATTGTAATTGACATTAGATTTTCGAGGGAGGAAAGCCAATTAGAAATCTTTAAATTCGTGAATGATTTTATAGAAATTCCTTTCAGATTTGGGTGTGGCTTTAGGTCTTCTAACACCTGTTCATGAACCCTCCCAACCTCTCCACAGTTTCTAGCATGGGCAACCTCCATTTCAAAAGTCCTCCAGACCGCTCCACCATCAGTAGCATATGCTTCAGCTTCCTTCCACTCTAATTCAAGAAACTGAAGAAACTTCTTCCTTTCTAAGTTAGCCAACCTGCCATTTTCCATGCCTCCTAAAATTTTAATTTTTATTTTCCCCCTCAAGTTGTTCAGCCCATATAATTCCTCTATTCCAGCATATTCCTTGTAGGCCTCCTTATTTCTCTTTTGAACTACAAATAATGATAACGTTTCAAGATTAGTCAAGAGCCCTAATCCATGCGGCATTCCAATTAAAGAATCACACCCTTCAATTATAAGATCTCTAAGGTTTACCATTTTTACAATATCTGTTGGTAACTCCTGAAGTTTGGAACAACCGTGGAGGTCTAGTGTTTCCAAATTCCTTAACCTCAGTATAGAATTGGGCAATCGTTCAAGTTTAAGATTTTGAGAAATGTTGAGATATCGTAGATACCTCAATTTAGAAATCGAACTCGACAATCTATTGGATTTGAACTTTCCAAAATCCAAAGAACGCAAATGCTTGTAACTTGAAAAGATTTTGTCCCAATCAGCTGAATTAACACCAACATGTGATTGACCTAATAAAAGTAAGGATCTTACATGCTCTTTTCTAAACAATGCACTTGAAAATTTGCATGATCTATTCATATTATCACCATAATAAAGTGATAAATGACGACAACTTTTATCAATATTTTCTATGTTTAAAGTTGCCATAGTGCATTCGAACCCCACAACAGATTGTGCGAGATCATGCATAAGATCATGCACCTTGCATGAGATTAAATTCCCCCATTTATTATATTTTGGATATTGAAAAAATGACCTCAAAAGTAAATCTTCAAAATAATTATTCCCAACTTCTTTCAAACATTGGTTATTATTTGATTGAAGAAAACCTTGTGCCCTCCAAAGGAATATCAATTTCCGCTTCTTAATCTCATAATCTTTGGGAAACAATGCACAACAGACAAAACATTGTTTTAAATGCGGGAGAAGATGATCATAACTAAATTGAAGTATTGGTAAAATATCATCTTCTATTTGGGGTATTTTTGGCAATTCATAATCCCTAAAATGCAACCAATCATCTTTCATGTATTTATCATAAAGTAAATATCCTATTACCCTTATGGCCAGAGGAACTCCTGCACACTTGTCTACAATCTCCTTTCCAACTGATACAAGTCTTGAATCTTTTGGTTCTATCCCATGTTTGAAAACTATTTGCTTAAACAAAGACCATGACTCCTTCTTACCTAGTCCTTTCAAGACAAAGGATAAATGCTCATTAGTAATATTAGCAACTTGCTGACTACGAGTGATTACTAATATTTTACTTCCTTTGGCACCATTTATTAATAGTTCTCTTAATTCTGCCCATTTGTGATGGTTATCATTCCATATATCATCCAAAACTAATAAATACTTTTTTCCATCGATTTCTTTATGAAGGCATTCTTGCAATTCCTTCATATCAACTTTCTTAGGGTCCTCCTTGGTTGCAGATTTTATGATCCTTCTTATAATTGTTTCCACAGTGAACTCGTTAGAGACACATATCCACATTCTTAAAGGAAAAAGTTTTTCGACCTCCTTGTCATTGTATACAAGTCGAACTAGTGTGGTCTTTCCTAATCCTCCCATACCAACTATGGGAATAACCGAAACATTCTTATCATAATCGGAGTCTAACAAAAGTCTTATAATTGCATTCTTATCATCATCCCTCCCGATAATCAGTTCTTCATGTACAAAAGCGCGTGTTTGCTTCCTTTCTCTATTATCAATCCGTATCTCATCGCGATGCTCAAGCAGTTGGAACTGCCTATCATTTTGAATGTCTTCAAGTTTCTCCCTAGCAGCTCTAATTTGACGAGCCATCTTAAGACTAGATGCAATCAGGTTGAATTTGGAGAATAAGAAGCATACCTTTCTTGTCATTTCATTTCCAGTCATCATCACCATCTGTTGCTGCTTAAGTTGAGTGGCAAAATCATGCAACAAGTCATCCGCTTCATAAAATGCATCTTTGAGCCTTCGAAGCCAAACCGTCAACTCTTCATTCTTCTTCTTATTATGCTGCTCCTCAGCGTCAACGAGTACGTCTGTAAGACTTTCAACCGTTCCAGTAAGCTTCTCAATCTCAGCTCCAACTCTATGGGGCAGTTGGATTTCATGGAAAACTGGGGATCCCAACACATCCAAAAGTGTCTTAGCGGTATCAAACACAAATCCTTCAGCCATTTGTTCTTGGTTGCAATCAAAGTCAACGCTAATGAAAGTGTTTGTGATGCGGTATAGAATGGAAGTTTATGCAAGTAATAAGATGATTAATACGTTATACCGCCTTCACGTGAACAGATCCCGAAACCCCGCCGTAAGCAATGGCAGAGGTAACACTTTGAATTAATTAATAAAAGGTTGTCGAATATATCCCCTCGATCACATGCCTAAGGAAAGCCATATGAGCATTTATGTTCCATTATTTTTTCTACAAGTCTCCACCTATCGTTATATACGTATTTTTCTTTTTAATGAAATTTGTCCAGAGATACGCAACAAATAATTTTACAAACTCACTCATGTGTCATTATTGAATGATTGACGCATCATTAATCTCAATTGAATTAATTAATATTTGAAATTTATTTGTCCAATTATATTATGTCGCATCCGTTTGTACAATGAATTTGTATAATTTCTTTATTCTTAAAAAAAATAGTATTATAAAACTCATCTTTCTCTATCTAGAAATTACATGGTTTTATTCTATCGTAATAGCCATGGAAAGGAACATCAGAAAAATTATTTATTTGTGAAGAAGTTTCGAGTGGTTTTCCACAACAGAATGGACTGGACGAGAAGGACATGAAGATACAACTGGGAAGGGAACTCAACGCTTTTTCAGTATGACTTCAGGTTGTAGCCTTCTTTATTTTTGGATTCTGGCTTGGAGGAAAGGAACTGGTAATGATTATTTTTCACTTGTATGCTCTAAATTATGAACATATTAAGTCAGAAACTGGAGATTATGGAAAACCAATCTCAGTAGTAAATTACAACACCGAAAGTCATTTTATTTCTACCCAGTAACACATTTGCTCATCCACCTTATTGACCTCCAAATTGCTCATAGTCTCAAAGCTGCATAAGTCTACAATTCTCCGATCTTCACCTTCACTCTCTTCCTCAATGGAGAAAGGATACCCCATGAACTCGGCCAGCCGCTTCAAGTAAAATACAGTGTGGCTTATCATGTCTTCATATTTCAGAAACGACACCATAGTTGGCCATTCATATCAGCAAACGTTGAAAGTAGACATCAATTAGCGGTGATAGGTTAGGTAAACATGTAGTGCGGGATACGTTATTTGTACCATAGACCCAGGCAAAATTTAATTTAGAAGAGACAAGTTCAGATGATAATATATAAAATTAAAATTTTTTAATAAAAAAATAATATTAAAATACTAATATTTGTTTATTTGCATTTGTTTTTAATATGATTTCATAATTTGGAGGTTATTTATAGATGATATAATTAAAATAATATAAATTCTAATAAATTTAATAGATCATAAAATATAAATATAAATACAAATATTATAAGAAACAAATGTAGAAATGATATAAAGTTTGAAGGACAGAACGCCAGCAGCGATCATATGACCGACCAACAACTCTACGGGCACCAAATCCCCATCAAGAGCCCACTTGTCAAGCACGTCGCTTCGGCTTACTTGCAGCCCATGCGGAGCCTGCACAAGGTTGGTGAGAAATGGTTTGGGTATTACAAATATGATAGGAAAAGAATACTATAATAATACGATAAGTACAAGATATAATTATTTAGATGTTACAAAAAAGTCTCAAATCAATGTGGAACAATTTTATATTTTTAATCAATTTTTTTATAGGAAAAAGCTCTCTTATGATGCATTCGTATTATCTGACAAACTATTGTGCGTGTGCTGATCTTTGCCCAATCAGTAATGGGATAGATTAAAGAATCAGATTTAACCATATGAAACTTATAACTAATAACAAATTTATTTACAAGTAATGTTAAAAGTATCCCAACTTTATATTATAAATTGATGTAATATTAAATGAGTGGTAAGGTAAATATATTAATATTTATTGTTTTAATTTTTACGTATTTACTTAATACCATATTAACTAGAAATACAAACTTTGTACTCATAGCATTACTCTTTCTTTAAACATATATACATGTTACAAATTAGATCTACATAACTCTAAGTTAACCACGAATCTATCATTAATACGTAAACATGCCATAAACATCATATTCGTACCATTTCTCTATAATTTCTTGTGAAAGCTTCTACCAAGTGATATTATATAGTTAAGAATATCTAAAATAATGCATTTTATCTCAGTCATAACGATATGCTATAGCCTATCGGGTATATGAATGTATAATCTTAATGGTTAATAATGCATTTCACTAGAGATTGTGTCATTTCCTATGTAAATGTAATTTGGTTGGTTACTAACTAAAGCACTCAGAAAAGCATAGGCAAATATATCCATATGTCGTTGATAACTCTGAAATTAGTTATTGTGCAAAAGGTGCGTATGTGACATCTATATTCTAAGTAGGGTGACAGAACATCTCATCGATCTATGGCAAAAAGACCTATGGTATTTAATGTCAAATTCAGAACAATAATAAAACCATCGATACAGGGAGATACAATATATTTTAACATAGAAAACCCTATTTTATGAGATTACCTTGGAAAAATAGTTTTTAACAAAGAAGTTATTTACCATGAAGAGTAATAACCAATACGACACGCAGAGGCCAACTTATTTAATATTTTGTTCAAATTCTTTCCTCGTGTTATTTGTCTTATACCTTCAAGAAATATCCTTCGATTGCTACAAATTGATGTAGATTCACTCGTTAGTCATTATGGGTTGATCGATGATTATCTCTTAATTGTTATAGGTTTATTGACATAACATTCCGTATCCATATTATTATAAATATATTAGACTTTTTTTTCAGATTAAGTTAGTTAGATAACAAAAAATTAAACTAATTAAAAAATAAAAACAATTCATAAATTTAATTATTTTTTTAATTTTAGATAAATATTAATTTATTTTTATTTAAAATATATAAATTTTTAAATCTTACATTAAAAAAATATTATAAAATATATGAGAGTGATATTTATATGTAAACAGTAATAATTTTAGGAATAACATTGAATCTATTCCAATTCCATTAAAAAAAGTTTCTAAGATTCCCACCTCTTGTTCTGACCGTACCGAGTACAAACTACATAAACTGTATTCTACAATCCAATCCATTCCGTAACTTGACGGACGGAGGCTTACTCGATACCAGAGTTCGAATTCTCTGTCGCTAGATCAATCATATGGTCTGACTTTCCCAACCGACGTCATGCAATCTCCGTCACCGGAGTCCTCTACGCTTTTCCTGGAAGACTTCGGTCAAAAGGTCGACCTCACGCGCAGGATCCGCGAGGTCCTTTTGAACTATCCCGAAGGCACCACTGTCCTCAAGGAGCTCATCCAGAACGCCGATGATGCCGGCGCCACACGCGTCCGATTCTGCCTCGACCGCAGGCTTCACGCTTCCCAGTCTTTGTTGTCCAATAGCTTGGCGCAGTGGCAGGGCCCCGCGCTTCTGTCATACAACGACGCCGTTTTCTCCGAGGAGGATTTTGTTAGTATTTCCAGGATCGGTGGAAGTACCAAGCATGGACAGGCGTGGAAGACCGGGAGATTTGGGTAATTTTACGTTAATAATGTTGGTTTAGTAGCTTAGATTGTAACAGAATTTGATTGATAGAATAGGAGAGCCTGTGAGCTAGTTAATGTGCTAGATGGTTAGAGATGAAATTATATATTAATTTCAATTTGAGTGATTTCTCTGTGATTGTTTACTGTTATGCTAATGAGTTTAGGATACTAGGAAGAGACATCAGAGGTGTGTAGTTGAGTTTGAACTTGATATAGTGTTCTTTATCAGGCTAGAAACAATCTCCAACCATCTGGTGTGGAAAGTAAGTTCAGTTTTGTTTGATCTTGTTCGTATTAAAAACATGAATTCAATAATGTAGTCATTGATTATCATCCAGCACATTCTATTTTTTTGGCTTGCTAAAACTAGTGGTTGATTTTCAAATAACTATACGGTTTTTGTTGAATATTTTCTTGCATTTTGCTGTCACTTTCTATTTTTCTTTTTCCTTTTATTTTGACTTGACATATAATAATGGTGTACTTTTCTAGGGTGGGTTTCAATTCTGTGTACCATTTAACTGATTTGCCCTCGTTTGTGAGTGGCAAATATGTGGTACTGTTTGATCCTCAAGGAGTTTACCTACCAAATGTTTCTTCAGCAAATCCTGGAAAGAGAATCGAGTATGTTAGTTCTTCAGCTATCTCACTATATAAAGACCAATTCTTACCATATTGTGCTTTTGGTTGTGACATGAAAAGTCCTTTTGCTGGAACTTTATTCCGTTTTCCTTTGAGGAATGCAGATCAAGCGGCAAGGAGTAAGCTTTCAAGGCAAGCATATTCGGAAGGTTATATTTCTTCCATGTTTACTCAGCTTTTTGAGGAAGGGGTTTTCTCACTACTATTTCTCAAAAGTGTATTGTCTATTGAAATGTATGTGTGGGATGCTGGAGAACCTGAGCCAAGGAAGCTTTATGCATGTTCTGTTAACTCGTCAAATGATGAAACTATTTGGCATCGACAGGCTCTTTTGAGATTGTCCAAGTTAGCTATTTCTGCGGGAAGTGAGATGGATGCTTATTTGGTGGACTTCTTGATTGAGGAAATGACAGGGAGTGAAATAAAAAAGAGAATCAATACCTTTTATGTAGTGCAAACAATGGCATCGACATCAAGTAGGATTGGTGCTTTTGCTGGTACCGCATCCAAAGATTATGATATTCACCTCCTTCCATGGGCATCAGTTGCAGCATGCATAACAAGTGATAAATCAGATGTAAATCATTTTTCCTCAAATTTCCTGCAGTAAAAACTTCATGCTCTCTTTTCCCTTTCTTACAGAATTCCTTTATTGTGTACATTGTCAATTATTGTTGGCAATCTGAACCTTTCTCGATCTTTCAATATTACGTATTAGAATTTTACCATATACACGTATTGTCTGCAACTAGACTTATATCTTAGTAGTCAATATGCATAGCATCACAAAAGATGGGCTTCAATTAGAAAGCAAGTTGATTGGATTTCTTTCTTCTTTATACAAAGGGATAGGTCAGCTATGTGCTTTAGTGTTTTCTTTCTTTTTTTTTTTTGGTCTTTTTTTTTAGTGGACTTCTTGTTCACTCTTCAGCGTTTTGTTTTTGAAGTTAGTTTTAATAAAATTTCTGTGCCTTATCTTAAAAAAATGTTAATAAGCATGGCGTCACACAAGATGTCTTGCTTTAACTTCTTGAGGTCCAACTTAGCAGTAGGGGTGTATATTGATGCCGTTAGATATTATTTCAGGACTTAATGAAGAATATTTATCTTACAGTGGAATGTTTCATCTTGTTGGGATGGACACTTCATTGGTTGTATATTTGTTTAGGATATTTTACCATATTGTTCTAGCTGCACTAGAATAAGTGGAAATTTGATGATTTTTACTTGATGCACTATTTCAGCTGTTATGTATGGGTGCAAAAATAAGCATTTGAGTATTATAACAATCATTTCCATACACATATACTTTCAGAAATGGTTGGTCATGATAGATGTTTTTACTGGCAGTGAGCATCTGCTTTCCATATTGAATGAGCCAAAAACATTTTAGAAGACTTGAGAAGAATGATGATGTAGTGCATTTCTCCTGTTCATGTATGCATAAATAGGTATATAAATATTTTTTCTTGATTGCGACTCATTTAGGATCTCAGATATTTGATAAGTGATGTCAACTAATCAGGGAAGATAGTGTGTTGGAGGCATTTTCTCTTCTGCTTGTCGCATATATCCAAAAGCCTCATTTATGCACTGTTTATTCTTTAGATTGATATAAGCTGTCCATTGTCAATGAAAAATAAGAAACATTTTCTTTTCCTCAATCCATTGTTGCCATCTGATTCACTAGTATGAATATAATTTTCCTAATGTTTTATTGATGCTTTTCATTCAAAATATTTAGTTCCAGTTGCCTGATTCATCGAGTTAAACTATTAATACAAACACACTAGGAACTTATTTCATAAATTCTTTAATGTTTTATTTATTTATATTAATATTTTTCAAGAAATCAACAAAATGCTCCTTTTCTGTTTTTGGTGGGGGGGGAGGAGGGGGCGTTAGATTGTTCAGTACATTTCTTTTCTAGCTCTGTTTAATTTTTTTCTTTTTATATACCACAGAATTTAAGTCTTGTAGATATTGCATTGTGATTTTAACAGAGTGATGTTCTGAAGCTTGGTCGGGCATTCTGTTTTCTTCCGCTTCCTGTAAGAACTGGATTGACTGTGCAAGTTAATGGATACTTTGAGGTCTCATCAAACCGTCGTGGCATTTGGTATGGTGGTGACATGGACAGAAGTGGAAAAATTCGTTCTATCTGGAACAGGCTTCTTTTAGAAGATGTTGTGGCCCCAACTTTTATTCAATTGCTGGTTGGTGTGCAAAAGTTGCTAGGTCCATCAAATTCTTACTATACTTTATGGCCCAGTGGTTCTTTTGAAGAGCCATGGAACATCTTAGTAGAGCACTTATACAGAAACATTGGTGAAGCTTCTGTTTTATATTCAGATCTTAAGGGAGGAAAATGGGTTTCACCGATGGAAGCTTTTCTTCATGATGAGGAGTTTACTAAAAAAAAGGAACTTGCTGAGGCCCTTTTGCAGCTAGGAATGCCTGTTGTTCATTTGCCTAATCACTTGTTTAATATGTTTTTGAAATATGCTTCTGGTTTTCATCAGAAAGTGGTCACTCCAGATTCTGTACGGCTTTTTCTCCGGGGATCCAAGATTCTTATGAATCTGAACAGAACTTACAAGCTTATATTACTGGAATATTGTCTAGATGACATGATTGATAATGACGTTGGTACGCAAGCAAATAATCTGCCGTTGCTTCCATTAGCAAATGGCAATTTTGGATTACTTTGTGAAGCCTCTAAAGGGGTTTCATATTTCTTTTGCAATGAGTTAGAATACGGGCTTCTTCAGAAAGTTTCTGATAGAGTGATTGACCGGGATATTCCCCTTGACCTACTTAGCAGACTTTCTGCTATAGCGGAGTCTGCAAAAGCTAATCTTATTGTTTTCAATATTCAGTATTTCCTTCAGCTGTTCCCTATATTTTTTCCTGCAGATTGGAAATATAAAAGCAAGGTTTTATGGGATCCAGAAACTTGTCATGATCACCCATCTTCTTCATGGTTTGTGCTTCTTTGGCAGTATCTTCAAAATATGTGTGAGAAGTTATCATTATTTGGTGATTGGCCTATATTGCCATCAGTGTCTGGACATTTGTATAGAGTTTCAAGAGAGTCAAAACTGATTAATGCAGAGAAACTTTCTCATGCAATGCGCGAAATCCTTTTAAAGATTGAGTGCAAGATACTTGATACCAATTATGGAGTTGAACATCCAGATTTGTCTCAGTATGTCTCTAATGCTGATTATGCAGGTGTTTTGGAATCTATCTTTGACGCTATCTCTTCCAATGGTGGCACCAGGCCAGTATTTCTTGATAATTTGAGAACTGAAGAGAGGGATGAGCTTCGTAAATTTTTTCTTGATCCAAAATGGTATATGGGAGAATGCATTAGCGATTCTAACATAAGAAATTGCAAGAGGCTTCCCATTTTTAAGGTTTATGTTGGAGGATCTGTGCAGAATTTTCAATTTTCTGATCTTGAAAATCCTCGAAAGTACTTACCACCGATAGATGTCCCTAGGGGACTTTTGGGAGGTGAATTTATCTTTAATTCTTTGAGTATCGAGGAAGATATTTTGTTAAGGTATTATGGAGTTGAGAGGATGGAAAAGGCTTGTTTCTACAGGCAGCAGGTCTTTAATAGAATAACGGAGTTGCAACCTGAAATTCGTGACACAGTCATGCTTTCTGTTTTGCAAAATCTGCCACAATTGTGTGTTGAAGACACATCTTTCAGGGAATGTTTGAGGAATTTGGAATTTGTTCCAACCATTAGTGGTGTTCTTAAGTGCCCTGTGGTGCTATATGATCCTCGTAATGAAGAATTATCTGCTCTACTAGAAGAGTCTGATAGTTTCCCTTGTGGTGCTTTCCAAGAGTCTGATACTTTGGACATGCTACAGGGCTTGGGACTCAAAACGACTGTATCTCCTGAGACTGTCATAGAAAGTGCTCGAAAGGTAGAAAAACTAATGCATGAGGATCCAGAAAGGGCACATTCAAGAGGTAAAGTGCTTCTTTCCTACTTAGAAGTGAATGCTATCAAGTGGCTACCCAATCAAATGAATGATGATCAAGGAACAGTGAACAGAATGTTTTCTCGAGCCGCAACTGCTTTTAGGCCTCGTAACTTGAAATCTGACCTGGAAAAGTTTTGGAATGATCTACGAATGATTTGCTGGTGCCCAGTGTTAGTTTCTGCTCCGTTTCAGTATTTACCCTGGCCTATGGTATCATCCATAGTTGCTCCTCCAAAACTTGTAAGACTACAGGCAGATCTGTGGCTTGTTTCAGCAAGCATGCGAATACTGGATGGTGAATGCTCTTCCACAGCATTATCTTATAATCTAGGATGGTTATCTCCACCAGGAGGAAGTGCTATTGCTGCCCAATTACTTGAGCTTGGGAAGAACAATGAGATTGTGAATGATCAGGTGCTTCGTCAGGAATTAGCCTTAGCAATGCCAAGAATATACTCAATACTGACAAGCTTGATTGGTTCAGATGAGATGGACATTGTAAAGGCTGTTCTTGAAGGTTGTCGTTGGATCTGGGTGGGAGATGGATTTGCAACCTCAGATGAAGTTGCTCTTGATGGTCCTTTTCATTTGGCTCCTTACATACGTGTTATACCTATTGATTTAGCAGTTTTTAAAGAACTATTTCTGGAGCTTGGCATCCGTGAATTTTTGAAGCCCAATGATTATACTAGTATATTATGTAGAATGGCCATGAGGAAAGGTTCCTGTCCTCTTGATTTACAGGAAATCAGGGCAGCCATACTGATAGTGCAGCATCTGGCTGATGTTCAGTTTCATGAACAAGTTAAGATATATTTACCAGATGTTTCAGGCAGGTTATTCCTTGCCAGTGATTTAGTCTACAATGATGCTCCGTGGTTGCTTGGTTCTGAAGATTTTGATAGCTCATTTGGTGATGCATCTACAGTGGCATTTAATGCAAAGAGATCGGTTCAGAAATTTGTCCATGGAAACATATCTAATGAGGTTGCAGAGAAGCTTGGTGTCTGTTCACTTCGTAGGATCTTGCTTGCAGAGAGTGCTGATTCAATGAATTTGAGTTTATCTGGGGCTGCTGAAGCATTTGGACAGCATGAAGCTTTGACAACAAGGCTTAAGCATATACTTGAAATGTATGCTGATGGACCTGGCATTCTCTTCGAGTTGGTCCAGAATGCCGAGGATGCAGGAGCTTCTCAGGTGGTTTTTCTCTTGGATAAAACCCAGTACGGTACCTCTTCTGTTCTTTCTCCTGAAATGGCAGATTGGCAGGGCCCTGCACTGTATTGTTTCAATGACTCTGTTTTTAGTCCACAAGATCTTTATGCAATCTCACGTATTGGTCAAGAAAGCAAATTAGAAAAACCTTTTGCAATTGGAAGATTTGGGCTGGGTTTTAATTGTGTCTATCATTTTACAGATATTCCAACCTTTGTTTCTGGGGAAAACATTGTTATGTTTGATCCTCACGCTTCTAGTTTGCCAGGGATCTCTCCTTCCCACCCTGGACTGCGGATTAAGTTTGTGGGGAGAAAAATTTTGGAACAATTTCCTGATCAGTTTTCTCCTTTCTTACATTTTGGCTGTGACTTACAGCATCCATTTCCAGGTACCCTCTTCCGTTTTCCTCTTAGAACTGCTAGTGTTGCTTCACGAAGCCAGATAAAAAAAGAAGGATATGCACCGGAAGATGTCTTGTCTCTTTTTGCTTCTTTCTCGGATGTTGTCTCTGATGCTCTAGTTTTCCTTCGGAATGTTAAAACCATTTCCATTTTTGTGAAGGAAGGAACTGGTTGTGAAATGCAACAACTACATGGTGTACACCGGAACTGTGTTAGTAGGTCAGAAACAGAATCCAATGCTGTGCATAACATGTTTAGCTTGATCAGTGAAAAACAGCATAATGAGATGGACAAAGATCAGTTACTGAAGAAATTGAGTAAATCCATAGATAGAGACCTGCCATATAAATGGCAGCAGATTGTTGTGACTGAGCAAAGCTCATCTGGTGGTCTGTCTCACTGTTGGATAACAAGTGAGTGCTTAGGTGGTGGTTTAACTAAGAAGAACTCCATTACTGAAAAGTCTCATAATTCAATTCCTTGGGCATGTGTCGCTGCTTATCTACACTCTGTCAAAGTGGATAGGGAATTGAGTGATATCCGGAACATAGAGGATGCCTGCACTTCAGACCTATTTCAAATTTCCGTGGATTCCATTCAGAAGAGAAAGAATTTTGAGGGCCGTGCCTTCTGCTTTTTACCGCTGCCTATCAGTATTGGTCTTCCAGCACATGTTAATGCATATTTTGAATTGTCGTCCAATCGGAGGGATATCTGGTTTGGAAATGACATGGCAGGTGGAGGAAAAAAACGTTCTGACTGGAATATTTACCTCCTTGAGGATGTGGTTGCCCCTGCTTATGCTCGCTTGCTTGAAAAAATAGCATCAGAGATTGGTCCATGTGATTTGTTCTTTTCATTTTGGCCAACAACAATAGGATTAGAACCTTGGGCATCTATGGTGCGGAAACTTTATATATTTGTTGCTGATTATGGTCTTCGGGTACTATATACAAAAGCCAGAGGTGGCCAGTGGATTTCAACCAAGCAGGCTATTTTTCCTGATTTTTCTTTTTATAAGACATATGAGCTAGTCGAGGCATTATCAGATGCTGGTCTACCCCTTGTGACTGTTTCCAAGCCAGTTGTGGAGAGATTTATGGATGTTCAACCCCCTTTACATTTTCTGACACCTACATTGTTAAGGACTCTATTGATTCGGCGTAAGCGTGGATTTAAGGACAGGAATGCAATGATCTTGACCCTTGAATATTGCTTGTTTGACTTTAAAATTCCTGTTCAACCTGAAAGTCTGTATGGTTTACCATTGTTACTGCTTGCTGATGGTTCATTTACGATGTTTGAGAAGCATGGGGCTGGTGAAAGAATCTACATTGCTCGGAGGGATGAGTATGGTCTTCTCAAGGATTCACTTTCACATCAACTTGTGGACTCTGGAATTCCAGAAGGAGTTCATGAGAAACTATGTAACATAGCTCAAAGTGGGGAATCAAATATTTCTTTCCTCTCATGCCATTTGCTTGAGAAGCTCTTTCTGAAATTACTTCCAATGGAGTGGCAGCTTGCTAAAATGATAACTTGGTCCCCTGGTCATCAAGGCCAACCAAGCATGGAATGGATTAGATTGCTGTGGGGCTATCTTAATTCATGTTGTGATGACCTTTCAATATTTTCTAAGTGGCCTTTACTGCCTGTTGCAGATAATTATCTCTTTCAGCTAACTGAAAATTCTTTTGTGATTAAGGATGATGGGTGGAGTGAAAACATGTCTTCTTTGTTGCTCAAAGTAGGATGTATGTTCTTGAGACGTGATCTGCCGATAGAACATCCACAGTTGGAGAAATATGTGCAGCCTCCAACAGCATCTGGCTTATTAAATGCTTTTCTGGCAGTTGCTGGTAAGCCTGAGAATGTTGAGGAGCTTTTCTGCGGAGCATCAGAAGGGGAGCTACATGAGCTTAGGAGTTTTATTCTTCAGTCCAAGTGGTTTTCTGAGGAGCAAATGAGTGATAAACAAATTGAGATAATCAAACACCTCCCTGTTTTTGAGTCATATAGAAGTAGAAAACTAGTAAGTTTAAGTAAACCAATCAAATGGCTTAAACCTGATGGTGTTCGTGATGATCTTTTGCATGACGATTTTGTACGTACAGAATCAGAAAGAGAAAGAATCATTTTGAGAACGTACTTAGAGATTAGAGAGCCATCTAGGGTGGATTTCTACAAAGTTAATGTACTTAACCGCATGTCAGAATTCCTTTCACAGCAGGGAGCTCTTCCAGCCATTCTGCATGATGTGAAGCTTCTTATTGAAGAGGATATCTCCATTAAATCAGCACTTTCAATGACATCTTTTGTCTTGGCAGCCAACGGAACTTGGCAAGAGCCATCCAGGTTCTTTTTCTTTTTTTTCTTTTTCCATTTTTTAATTTTTTTACCCAATTCTGATTTCTGTTAGTCAACTGGTAAATAACTTTAGGAGATTCTGTTTTATTATTATTTTTCCTCAAAGGGAGATCCTCATCACTAATATTGATTCTGAGATACAAGGTTGTTTAAGGATTTGATAGAGTCTTGGATCACTAATATTTCATGTAGGGTTGGTTGGAATAGGATAGGAGATTGCAAGATTGTAAAACTTATAAAAAGTAACTACAAATATTACAAGTGGATGTTAAAAGCTCACAAAATCACAAAGCACAAGCATAACACTGAAGCACTAACAGTTTGAGTTGATGATACTAGCATATCATCATTGATTTAAGGATGTAGTTCAAGCAGCACATCTTGGATCCGTTCTAGGTTGTGGTACAATTTTACCCTTTCTGTGCCCTGGCTGATCCTCTTCCAGTAAATATTACTCAAACATGTGGCATTTGGTTAATCAACCTGTTAAAAAGAATTCAAATATTAATTTTAGTTTTTTAAAAAAAATACTAACAAATCATAATCTAAAAATTAGTTTGGTGATAATGAAATTTACATAAAGAGAATCCAAATAATATGTTTAAATTTAAGTCAAAGGTAAACTAAAGAAATAAATAAAAAAAGACAATTAGAATTTGATGTTGGAAATGGAAATTAAGAAAAAGAAAAATATTGTAAAAACAGGAAAGATAAATAAATAAATTTTGAAAAATAAGATTAATAAAGCTGGAAAAAGATTGAATGTATAGATAGACTTTGGTGAGCCTTTATGGTTGATGAATTTTGTTTCTTTAATATCTTTTGAATCATATGCTTATATCTTTCTTTGAACAACTCTAAATGGGGAAACTTAAAGGAATGAAAAGCTTAATATTCAATTCTAATTTTATTAAATTTCTATTTTTTATTTTCTTATGTTGTATGACTGAACTTTTAAGCATCTTAAGAATAAGACGATATCACTGTTTTCCTCACTATTTTATTTTTTATTTTTTTGCAGGCTTTATGATCCTCGTGTCCCTGAGCTACAAAAGGTGCTTCACAAAGAGGTGTTCTTCCCATCTGACAAATTCTCGGATCCGGAAACTTTGGATACTTTGGTTAGCCTTGGGCTTAAAAAAACTTTGGGTTTTTCTGGGTTGCTTGATTGTGCCAGATCGGTATCAGTATTTAATGATTCTAGGGACTCAAAAGCACTAAATTATGGAAGGAAGTTACTTAAATGTCTGGATACTCTTGCACTTAAGCTCTCAATGGAGAAGAGAGAAGACAATGGCGTTGATTTGCTTAATTCTACGCTTATTCAGAATAACAAGGTTGTGGGCATTGATGCTGTGTACATTGACTCCTCAATGAGAGGTGAAAAACATTCAGAAGATGATCTGGATATTGCCTTGAGAGATGAAAAAAAATCAGAAGATGATCTGGATGTTGCCTATCTTGTTGACAAATTAATAAACGATAAACCTGTAGAAAATTTTTGGTCTGAAATGAAGGCCATAACTTGGTGTCCTGTGTCTCCTGATCCTCCTCTACAAGGACTGCCTTGGTTGAAAACCAGTAACCAAGTAGCATCTCCAAGCATTGTGAGACCGAGATCACATATGTGGATGGTATCCTCTACCATGCATATACTTGATGGTGAATGTGGTTCAATGTACCTACTACATAAACTTGGTTGGACGGACAACATAAGTATAGATGTCTTATCCAGACAACTTATTGAGTTATCCAAGTCTTACGGCCAGCTTAAGTTGCATTCCCTGGTGGAAACTGGTTTTGATGCTGCACTCCAGAAAGGAATTCCGACACTTTATTCCAAATTGCAAGAATATATTGGTACTGATGATTTTATGGTGCTTAAATCAGCTTTGGATGGCATTTCTTGGGTTTGGATTGGGGATGATTTTGTGTCTCCAAATTCACTTGCATTTGATTCACCTGTGAAATTTACTCCTTATCTGTATGTTGTCCCATCTGAGTTATCAGAATTTAGGGAGTTGCTTGTTGAATTAGGTGTGAGACTTAGTTTTGATATTTTGGACTATTTTCATGTTCTACAACGCTTAAAGAATGATATTAAAGGGGTTCCACTATCACCTGAGCAGTTAAGTTTTGTTCGTTGTGTCCTTGAAGCTATTGCAGACTGTTGCACAGACAAACCATTGTCTGAGGCTTCTAACAGTCCATTATTAATTCCAGATTCTTCTGGAGTGCTTTTTCATGCTGGGGATCTTGTTTATAATGATGCACCTTGGATTGAAGAAAGTGCCCTCATTGGGAAACATTTTATTCATCCATGTATCAGCAATGATTTGGCAGAAAGGTTGGGGGTAAAATCAATTCGATGTCTCTCTTTACTGGATGAAGACATGACTAAAGATCTTCCATGCATGGATTTTGCTAGAATAAATGAGCTTCTTGCATGGTATGGGAACAATGATTTCTTGTTGTTTGACCTTCTAGAGTTGGCAGATTGCTGTAAAGCTAAGAAGCTGCATCTAATCTTTGACAAGAGGGAACATCCTAGGCAGTCTTTGCTGCAGCACAGTTTAGGTAATGAATTCTAATTTAAATTTGTTTATTATTGAAAATTTTAAGATGATCCTATGATATAGGAGGGATCCCCATGCTGATGGACATGCTTATTTTATGTTTGCTATAACTTTGTCACTAACAAGGGCAGTGGTGAAATGGTGACCAACATACTACCGAGCTGCAAAGATTTGCAGCTCTAAAGAAAAGTAAAACTTGTTTCTTTTTTGCTGGTTCAACTTAGTTCCATCCACATTTTGTACTTTGTGTGACTATCTATTGTGTTCAGCATGAATTTAGAGCTATACTGTATAGTGTATTAGCTACTTGTTCCTTTGTTCCTTATTCTGAATGTTTTTACTTTAAATCGTGGATAGAACAGGTGAATTTCAAGGGCCTGCCTTAGTTGCCATTCTGGAAGGGGCCAGCTTGAGCAGGGAGGAAGTTAGCAGTCTTCAGCTACTTCCTCCTTGGAGACTTCGGGGTGACATTCTTAACTATGGTTTGGGACTGCTTAGCTGTTACTTCGTATGTGATTTCCTATCTATTGTGTCTGGCGGCTACTTTTACATGTTTGATCCCCGTGGTTTGGCACTAGCTGTTTCGTCAAGTCATGGTCCTGCAGCAAAAGTGTCACCATTATCGAGTAATGTTTTTCTCTATTGTTTTAATATATTTTACTCTTTATACATTTTTTTTCTTGTAGGGTTCTATGCAAGGAGATTTATTTATTTATTTTTTTGGTGATCTTTTGTGAACAACTGGTCCACTGATCACTGATGTGACTGAAAATGTTATTAATAAAGATTATCGGTTTCTTACCAATATATATATATATACCTTGTTAAGAAAAGCATGAAATGGATTAAGGATGAATTTTAATATTTAGAATTTGGCTTCTTTTCGTTATGTTTTTAAATTTTAAATTTTATATTTTGGAACCTGGCTTATTAAGTTGGATAATTAGGTTCTGTCTTTTGGGCTTTTTCTGGATCGGTGTTGCTACCATCATTGTTTAAGGCAGTATTATTTTAACCACATTTTACTTTGTGTATATTGAATGATTTCTTTTCTTTCCTTGATGTGCTCTCAGATACTAATTTGACTGAGCGATTTCGTGATCAGTTCAATGCTATGCTGATCGGTGAAAATATGCCATGGTCATATTTAGATTCTACTATTATTCGCATGCCTCTGTCGTCAGAGTGCTTGAAAGATGGACTTGAGATGGGGTTGAAGAGAGTAAAACAAATAACTGACAGATTTTTGAACCATGCATCTAGGGCACTTATTTTCCTGAAATCTGTCTTGCAGGTATGAATTGTTCTAGCTAATATTATTAATGCATGTTCACAGCTACAAATGTATCATCTACCCTAATTAAATTTTCATGTGCTTTCTGTCATGTTGGAGAACTAGGAGATGAAGTGCCGTCTAGCTTCCAAATCTATATTTATAGTCTTGCCATAGAAAGAATGGATTTGTATTCACTTTTAATTAACTTTAAAATAACTTGTTTTTACGAGTTTAACTCATACATGTGCTCATGCTTGCTCATGCACACCGACATAAATAATTGAAGAGTATTTGAGTTTTATTGATTGATATATTACAAAGAATAAGAACAATAATTTATAGGGTTTACAAAGAATGGAAAAGGAAAGACAATAATTAACATTCCTAAATTGCTAATTCTATATTTACACAAGATAATTCCTAAGAATCTTCCGCAAATCTCTACCCTGATTACTCTCCACCAAATTCTCCTTGATTCCCCATAATCACATAATTAATAAATAATGTTCTAGAATCTTCAATACTCTCCCTCAAGCTGGCTTGAAGATATCTTCCATAGCCAGCTTGCTTATCAAAGAATCAAATTGCTTCTTGTGTAGTCCTTTA
>JANLJB010030207.1:1382-12319 GCA_026212285.1 Bursera cuneata | reverse complement strand
AAAAAGAGTCGGATACTATGCTATTTTGATGTTCGCTAAGATATTAACATAATTTTTTTTAAGCTTTAGAGCAAAGAGTTTTCTGAGGATTGGTATGCTTAGCATTCGCAGGAGTGGGAGAATAATTCTCTTCAATTTTTGTTGGTGTAAGAATTCATGATTTTCTTATAAAAAATTAATATATTATGATTTTGTAATTATAATAATGAAAAAGTTAATTACAGCTATAAGAGTGCAATTTTTATTTAAGTCTCAGAGAATTTTATTTTTTAAAGAAAAAAAAAGATATATAGGCTTTGTTTTGGGAGACGTTTGAATGTAATTTACAATGGCGACCAAAAAACAGTATGACACCATTTCTTGAGCCCAATCCAGTAGGTTCACACTTCGCAGGCCCAAATGTGGCTTCCGCATGGACCAAGTTTATAACACATGGCAGATGAGGGCATCATATCCCTTAAGAGTTTTAGTTGATTTATATGCACATTTTTTTTTTTTTTGGGGCCCTTCCCTTGGCAGTAACAAGTGTATTCAGTACTATTTTTTAATTATTAAAATATTAATAACTTGATTAAAGAGCTAAATGAATGTACAACTGACTGATCAAAGTTTTATAGAAAGATGTTAATGAGAGCGAGTTAATAGGAAAATGCACGAGATTGTCCCTATAAAACAAAATCATGATGCCACCATTTTACAAATTCAATGAAAGAAATGCATTTTCATTGACATGTAACACAACCTAGAAAGATCTTGTTAATTTCTCTCACAGCCTAACCGAGGACTTCTGATTGTTGAGTTCAGAAATTAATGCCAAACAATCAGAGCCTTTCGGTTAAATCTCTCACAGCCTTTCTCATTGTATCATGTTTATCAAATGTAAGTTTTGGTTATCAAAATGATCCTTGATTCCAATTTATCTGTCATCCTGCCATATAATTTCACAATCATTCTATCAATTGTCCAAATGGCAACACCATCCAAAACAAAAAGAGTTGCGAACATGAATTGCTTCAAGTTTTTGTCAAATGCAGTTAAGGTTAGTTCCTTCAAGTGAGTTCAAAACTCCCTAAATGTTCACATTTTTTCTTTTCTCTAATCCATATAGCCACAGCAAGTGTGACACTTCTTAAATCCATGCATGGAAAGAGTTCAGTATACTTACATTTGAATCTTCACTGTGAAAATCTAACCAGACAAGCATAGGGTGAGGATCATCAGCTTGTGACCGGTTAATCTGATCTCATTCATGAAGATTATATTAAAAGAAGCATAAATAAAAATAAGAAAAAAATACACTAATACCTGGCAGCCATGTCCCAGTCCACAAGGAGTAGAGGATTTTGGAGAACTCAAACCTCAGGTTGATTCTTAACAATGATTAAATCGAAAATAGGTTACCAAAATACATTCTTCACAGACTCCAAGTAAAACCTGCTGAGAAGAAAGGCTCCTGAAACTCATAATAAAATTATCAAGAGTGACCATAGATTACTAAAAAAGAATCCTGCTAATCAACATTTCTATAATGTAATGTCTTATTGAGTTTTACCACTGCATGGATCAATGAGTTGATATACATCTGTATTGCACTATCAGAACTATAGAAGATTTTCCTTTTCTCAAACAATTCTAACTAATACAACAATGGACCTTATTAATGAATAAGGTCCGTCAGAAGCTGTCAACCTTCAGCCCATCAGTATAGATGACAATATCTCTCCCATTGTCTTATCAGAAGTGTCGCCTTCATTATCAACCACCATGCCAGACTCAAGGACTGCAGCATCCAAAATAAGCTTCCGTTTTGCTATCTCATAAACATTCTCATCAACTGTTCCCTTGGTTACTAGCCTGCAAAGGACTCAGCAGATAGAGCAAAATCATATTATACCATACAACACAGGGAAAAAAAATCAAAAATAAAATAAATAAATAAATAAATTACAGTGAAGTGTATGAAACAGGGAGGGAAAAGTTTAAAGCACCTGTATATAGTGACAGGCTTTGTTTGGCCAATGCGATGACAACGATCTTCTGCCTGTCGGTCAATCTGTGGGTTGAAATCCATGTCATGGATGACAACAGTATCAGCTCCAGTCAAGTTTAAACCCTGTCCTCCAGCTCTTGTGGAAAGTAAGCATGCAAAAATAGAAGCATCATTATTGAAAGCATCCACTATAGCCTGCCTCTCTGAGACCTGAGTACTGTCATTAGAATTATCTAATATTAAAATATATACAGATTATAGTAGAAATGATAACAAGTAAAAGTCAAAATAAACAGCAGTTAAAACTCCATGCCCCTTATGATAGACATGACATGAAGGCAAGCCAAACATAATAATCCAGAACTAAAAGGTATTAATAAGAAGCAAAGAAAGCAAAAAGAGAAATTGTACAACACACAGATCAAGGGGAAAAATAAGAATTTGCTTGCGGTTTCAAGCAATTCAAATGTGCTGAACCCAATCATAAATCATCAGGATACTTCAGAAAATAACCAAATGAAGTTAACACAAACAAATGTAAGCAAGAGATGGGACTAACAGGCAACTTCTGGAGTTCTCCAGGACAAAACCAAATCAAGCAGAATAAAATCATCAACTAAGTGGTAAGCATGACCTAGCAGTTTCTTGCTGGGATACTTGGACCATTTGATCCGCTAACAAAATAATTAACAAAAGTAAATTAATTGCTTTTATACCTGAGTAAACGAACTCCACTTTTTTTCATATATTAATTAAGTGCTCCTTTTTATCAACCATATGCAGAAGTATTCGTGATAACTCCATCAAAAGAAAGTCATTCAAATGTGGCCATCTAGATGATAAGCACTAGTACATTCAAGTAGCTCACAAGTCCAGGAATTTGATAGTCACAATCATCCATCAGCTTACTAATATAGGTATATGCCAGATAGTAAACCAAAATAACAACAATAAGCACAAAAGGAGCAGTACCTTCCATCAAGTCGTCTATAAGTAACTCCAATCACATCCAGAGTCCACTCTAAGATATCAAGCATCGATGTCCACTGGCTAAAAATCAGAACCCGATGCCCACCTTCCTTTAGTGACGGAAGAAGTTCAGCTAATGCCTGCAATGTAGACGGATCTATGTAATTCATATTATGAGAGGAATCTAACATTTCAATATTTCAATTCCAAGAAATTTATCCACAAGAAATTACTGAAACCATACCCGACATTTTGCTGAAAGCATAACATATTTATCAGAAAGAATACCCTTGGCATCAGCGCCACCATAAGAGCGTAAAAGCTGCAACAAGGTTGTTATTGCACATATTAACCCCAGAACAAGAAAACTAACCTGCTATTTACTAATCATTAGCAGAATGAAATATGTTTATCTAAAGAATATAATTGTAAACTTGAATGAAGTCATTCATCAGTCAATAAAATAGCAATTGTTGTCATACTAGAGATGCAATTAAATAGGCTGAGTAAATCCCAATCCCTTTTATTTTCTCTTTGATACCAAGAAAACCCCAATCCATTTTAATCTCTTCAGCAAAGGAAAAATTCCACCCTCAAACCAATAATTCACCTTCTACAGTGTACATTCAACTTTTCATAAAATCATTCAAGTACATAGCCTAAGGCCTGGCCAACAAAGAGAAGGTAATTGGGATTCTCTTAAACAAGTGAAACAGAAAACTTTGTAAGACATGGAAAATTTCATGATTGCGTCAAGAAAAGAGGCAACAGAATGGGTAAAGAGGTGCAGATGCTACATCTTGGGACCATCAAAGGTATTGATTCCATTCATCTTTTCTTTTGACTATCAGTCATCCATACAAACCTCATATTTTGAGGGAGACTGATGAAGACTGGTTTCTCAACTCAACTACTCACAGTAACTAATTAAACAATCAAGAACTGCTGAAATAAACTCAACAAAACCTTATCTGTATTAATATCAGAACAACAAAATGCAAACAATAATTCCCCTGACTTTGGAGGGTCAGGTCCTCCCCTAGGATTTACCCAAATTGTTGGTTGATTGATTCCCCCCCACTGTCACTACCCCTGGTTATATAACAGCTATCTTCTCTTTCTAGAACATCCCTCACTCGTCTTAACAAACTCTCACTCTCACGCACATTCCTCGCCTAGCTGTCCTTTGCCAGTAACAAACTCTCCTGCACTCTACTTGCCTAGCTGTCTCCTGCCAGCTGTGTTGCCGTTTCTAACGAACATCCCCTTCCTTTCTCTTCTTCTAGAATACCATTTTGTAACCGGAGGTCCATCAGAGACAGACTGGTTTATGCCTTAATTGATGCCACTGGCATCAGATATTATTGGTTTAGCAGAATGCCTATACCATATACAACAACCTAAAAATCAGCTCACAGGTATTATCTCTCTCAGACTCACCACATTGACCATGCGTATATTGTGATATAAGAGAACAAGAGTTCTAGAATAATTGAGCAGCAAGCAATTCAAATAATCAACATCAAGGAAAAGAAAAGAAAAGAAACAACCAAGTCATACTCAGTCAATTTCTGCCCAAATGGTTATAAAATTGGTTAGATTTCTGAAGAATTACCTGGTGAATAGAAAAATCATTGTAGCTCTTAATTTCCTCTATTACTCTATCCAAGGTACATTCAAAGCCAAAGGCACCTTTAGGATGTAACTTTTTAGCATAATGAACAACATCCTCATCACGGTAAATTCGCCTCACTAATAAAGGATGATTTGCAATCTGGAAAAAGTATAAAAGTTTACTGAACAAATCAAAATAACCACAATGAATAAAATAGGAAACAAACTTCAACTTTGTAAATTTTAATATAAATATACATCACCTTACGGAACTGAACAAAATAGTTGGAAATCTGACGCCGAGGAAGAACTCGAACAACATTAGTCAAGTCAGCCTCAGAAAGCTTAGCCATACGAGCTCGTGACGCAGCTCGATACTCCTCTATGGCCTCTCTATAAGCATCTTCCTGCTGTTTTTCCATTATAACATACTCAACCTGCAGAAACAAAACTTAGCTCTTTCACAATATGGATAGACATAAATTTCATACTCTAAACCCAAAAGTGACATGTTTTGGAAAATTAAGCACTTAATATAAACCTGAAATAAGCATAAAATATACCCGCTGTATCTTTGGTACAAGTTGTCGCATTACATCAGATTTTAAACGCCTCAATATGAATGGTCCTAAAATGGACTTCATTCGACCAATTAAATCTCTATCATCTGCATTTAGTTGCTTTTTTAAATCTACATCCTCAGTAGCAAAAAGATCAGGCATCATGAACTCCAACAATGACCAAAGCTCCTGTAATGATAACGCATCAAGTCAAAAAATTCATTACCAGAAAATTTTAGATGCCACTTCATTAGAAAGCAAATTTGGCTAAAATCATCAGTAAACATCATTAACAGTTCATTATATAATAATATTTTCAGGACAAGGTTTATCTCGAAGTTAAGATAGAAATAAACAAAATGAAGTTGATTGACTTATCTAAACTAAGAACCACATAAGATGCATAATATAGCATCCACATTTCTTCATTATTTGCCAGCAGTGCTAATCCATAAAGCCGGCTCACAAATGAGACACCATATTCACAAATACTGGATCTATAATTAAATCCCCTAGAAGCCTGAACTTCACTTTGACTGATGGATGATAAACCAAAAGTCCAACTGCCAGAAGTTTATGATACGTAAGTCAAATTAATACAACTGCACCTCTTTACCTCTTAATACTATTTTTCTCACAAATAACTAGTTGCAACTCAAGCATAAGACAAAAAAGGAAAAAAAAAATATATATATATATAAATCCTTGAGAAATATGTGTCATTTTAAACTTGCAGTACCTTACTTATATTTTATTCTTTCCTCTCATTTTATTATTATATTTTTCCTGTATTTTCCTTATAACAGGTTTCTATCACATAACTTAAGTCAAGACTGAACCAATGATGGTGCGCTATAGATTTTATCTACAATAAGTTTGAATTTGTGATTTTGGGTATTTCAAGCAGAGAATAAGAGAAAGGAGAATATAACTCCATTTTAAATACAATGTGATACTTCAATGTCTTCTTTTTTCTATTTTTTAGCATGAACCATCACATATAACCTATATTATATAAGTGACACACAAAGCAACCATCAGTTATGTACACCCCAACATATTTGATGTCTGTAAGTTTATTCCAGAAACAGTATATGAAAGGAAAAAGAAAAAAGATATCATCATTGTACATGTAAATCATTTTGTAGCGGAGTCCCTGTCAGCATTAGACGTTGGTTTGCATTTCGAGCAACTGACATTAGGTTTTTCCACCTATAGCTGTTTCTATCCTTCAAAGCATGAGCCTCATCCATAAGCACACAGCTCCACTGCCACCGTTTCAGAATTTTACGGTCATCTTTCTGCTGCACACTGTAAATACCATCAATAATAAGAATTAAACTCTAAACAAAATTGAATCTGCAGATAATGCCCTGATCTACAGTAAACAAACCTGTGACGTTCAAAAAGAGAATAACACACAAGAAGCACATTAAATGGAGGCGGCAATCCAGCTTTTGCTAAAGAGCTCAACTCTTTTGAATAGGCTGCTCGCGCAGCCCCATGATACTGGAGAACAGAAAATGATGGACACCACTTCTTAAGTTCCCTTTCCCAGTTTTCCAAAACAGAGGCAGGACATACAACTAAGTGGGGCCCAGGGTCATTATGCAGGTGCTTCAGCAACATTAAATATGTTATAGCCTGTCAAACAATAGGTTTATATCACTCCATTAATGCTACAAAAATTCCTATTACCTCATAGAGAAATTAATAGAGCTTGACACACCTGAATGGTCTTCCCAAGACCCATCTCATCTGCCAAAATGGCTGCACAGGATGCAAAAGTAATCATTTAGTGGTTATCAAAAGAAAAATTAACTAAATGATCATAAACAAATTACAAGAGAGAAAATGACACTTTGGTTTTTCTTGTAACAAGACCCTCCACTACATGGACATAAGCAGCTTATCTGAAAGTTAACTAAGAGCATCCATCACCAAGGCAAAAAGAAATGGAAAGAGAGAATCCCCCTGCCTAAGCTCTCTTGAAGCTTTAATACCACCTATGAATCTACCATTGACAAAAAAAAGAAGTTAATATATTATTTAGGCAGCCCCAATCTTCAACACTTCTTTCCAAAACCACTTGCTTCCAAAACAAATACAAGAATTCTGAAGTTACAGACCCTTCTCGAAATCAATTTTAACACAATTCATCTTCCATAGCTTATCCATACACTTTAACTATCTGAAAGGGACTATGACCATATCTAAAATTATTTTGTCCCTAACAAAAGTTCCTTGGGCTGAAGCAATCTTGTCAGTGAACACCTAAGTCTCAAAGATGATACTTTAGCTATGATTTTACAGACTTCTCCTAATCAATGCCTTTCTCATCTTCTATCACAGTACCAACTACTTTTCCACCAGAGAAATCATGTTTCTAATAATTCTACCTTTTATAAGGAGATTAAACAATTATAATTGCATTACCCCCTTTTCCCAAGTGAACTTGGAGATCTTTGAGAAATAGCCAGATTTGAATGGGGCTAAGGAAAAATAGCCTATAATCAATAATCTTTGCATCTACCTAGCCAACCCGTTAAGGTGAAGTTGGCTACTAGATACAAATATTATTGGAATAGACTATTTTTTCTTAGCGCCCCTCTAATTCAAGCTATTTTTCAATAATCCCAAGTGAACTTATCCTTCCGTTTTGACTTCTTCCCTGAATATGTTATAAATTTGAGACTCCATATAAACAGTTAGTATAGAACTTTTGCTGGGTTATAACCTAAAGGTCAATGAAAACCTACTAGAGATTAATAAAGCATCAGAAATCCCTTTCAAATATTTTGCAAACCAACCTAGTTAGCTTGCAGTGCAGCTTGGTAAACTGCAGTACATCAGATGAGAATAAAGATTCAATGTAGGACTACTGACAATTCCGAATAAGACATAGGACCACTAAATCTGAATAATCCTTAAGTAGCAATCTGCTACAGAACATAGCTGCTGAGAATTCTGCTGCAAATTATGTAAGGCCAAAATCTCGTTAAGATCCTATGTTCCTGCAGAATTAAAGTCCTCAAGTTCTTTGCTGATTTTGAGACATCAACCCACATTCTTAAATTTTATTAAAGTTTTTGCAAAATAAATCAAATTCAATATCCTGAACTATAGGGTCCCTCAGCACATGATACCTCAATTCTCGTACAGAGGTATCAAAGTATTATAGATAGTACATTTAAAAACCAAAAAAATAAAAAATAAAGCAGAAGAATTACCTCCCCCAATGCCTTTTCGATACAACAGTAGAAGAAAATTGACACCAACCAGCTGATAGGGTTTAAGAACTGGCTGGAAATCAGAATCCTCAGCCCCACATGCTTCATCAATATCATTCTGCAGTAAAATACAAAAAGAATTGCTGTCACTGACCAAACCAACAGGAAACATAACATCATGCTTTCGAACACTTAGCTGAAGTCTAAATATTTTAAAAATTGCATTTTTCAGTGATTTCGTCATCAATAAACTTTCCACCCAATTTTCGTAATCCAAACCACAAGAACATACAACTTAACTTAAGTTACTTCATTTCACATTTCTAAACAAAGCAGCAAGAACAAGTACCTGAGTCACAATCCTAACTGAAGAAGCTTCCACTTCGGCGTAGCGATCACAGGCAGTCACTGAAGTCCCATACAACTCTCTCTTCAGCTCCACCGATATTTTAGCACATTTTTGCAAAGCCTTGCCAACGACATCATCCTCCTTCTCCGCCTCCTCTATTTCCTCTTCTTCGCTCGACGAATCTATGTCATAAACTTCAGCAATATCTCCATCACTCTTCTCCACCTCCGCCTCCTCCTCCTCATCGTCATCTACAATGAACCGACGGCCACGACTATTGGCTGTAGGCACAGGCGCCACCTCCTCAACATCATCATCCTCGAGATTTTCGTCAAAATTTCGGTCGCGATTATCGGATTTAAAGGCGAATGATTCGATTGACGGAGGAGGTGGGGGTTTAGGAGTGTGAGTTTTGATTTTGAGGACTCGAGACGGCTTGAAGGAGTGGTTTTCCCACTCGTCGTCCGAGATTTCGGTGAATTCACGCTTCATTTTGGGTCTTCTCATTCAATTTCATGGGAAACAAAAAACCCTAGAGAAAGCAGAGAGTTATATGAATATCGAGAGAGAAGAGAATGCACTTTTTCCCCTCATTTCTAACACTGACAAGGCAAATCAGAGTCGGAGAGAAGGAAAAAAGGCGGTACGTGTAAGCGAGGAGCGCGGGACAAATATATTTTTTCCTCAGGTTTGGACTCCAGGGACGCGGTCTATTTCTTTTTTGGGAGAATCTTAAGAAAGAGCCGAGTCAGGGGGCTGAAATGAGAAATAGCCAAGCTTTATAAATCTATAATTCATTTAGCCAACCTCATATATAATGCCCAATCTGCACTAAAATTAAATCTCTCTCATTTAAACAAGAAATCCCTAATTTGTCAAATCAGTTCTCACTACTATTTAACAACTCACTCCCAACTCTCCCTGCAACAACCCACTATTTAAATTCCCTTTTCAACAACTCACTCCTAATTCTCTCTTAAAGTAACGAACCCAGATTGAGGACAAAATTTGGTGGTAGTGAGGACGAAAGGCAGTGGTGGTGTGGACAAACTGCGGTGGCGGTGTGGACAAAAGGGGATGGCAATGAATTTTCTTTTATGATTTTGTTTGGGTTTTTTCATTTGTGTTGTGGTTTGGTTGTTGAATGGGAATGGGTGTTGGTTTGGTTGTGGATTGAATGGGTGTTGATTTGATTGTGGATTGGATGTTAATGAGTGTTGATTGTGGAATACGATTGGTGTTACAACTGAAATTGGTGTTGTTGTTGGAGTGAATAGGTGTTGATCGGTGAATGGTTAATAGAGTGGAGAACAGGACCGTGGGTTAGGCTTAAGACCAGGATTGTAGGTTGGTTTTGAGACTGGGATAATGGGTGATGCGTCCTACATTAGTTAGCAATGGTGATCTTAGATGTTATATATATAGGTTTACAACCCTCCACTTTTGAGCTAGCTTTTAAGGTGGAATTAGGTAGGTTCATATTATTTTGTATTAGAGTCACGTATCCTTGTATGGCCGGTGGGCTATCTGCACGGTTCTCTGCACAAGACGTGCAGTCTAAAGGGGTCGGGTATGATGCATCCCATATCGGTTAGCAAAGATGATCTTGGGTGTTATATATATGGGTTCACAACCCTCCACTCTTGAACTAGTTTTTGAGGTGGAGTTAGGTAGGTTTATATCATTTGGTATCAGAGCCACGTCTCCTTGTATGGTCGGTGGGCCATCTACACAGTTCTCTGTATGAGACATGTAGGTTAAAGGGGTCGGGTATGATGCATCCCACATCGGTTAGCAAGGGTGGTCTTCAGTATTATATATATGGGTTCACAACCCTCCAGTCTTGAGCTAGCTTTTGAGGTGGAGTTATGTGGGTTCATATCATTTAGTATCAGAGCCATGTATCCTTGTATAGTTAGTGGGCTATCTGCACGGTTCTTTGCACAAGACGTACAGTCTAAAGGTTGGGTATAATGCATCCCATATCGATTAGCAAAGGTGGTCTTGGGTGTTATATATATGGGTTCACAATCCTCCACTCTTGAGATAGCTTTTGAGGTGGAGTTAGGTGGTTCATATCAATGGGTTAGGCTTTAGTCCGTGACCATGAGTTGGGCTTAAGACTGGGACCGAGGGTTAAGCTTCAGACTAGGACCGTGAGTTGGTTTGTGCTTAAATTTTCAATATTTTTGAATTGGCTAATTTGAGATGTAACCATGGTTCAT
>JANLJB010030206.1:0-21483 GCA_026212285.1 Bursera cuneata | reverse complement strand
CACTTGTTTAAATATCCAATATTTAAATGAATGAGAATCATACGGTTACGCTTCCATAACTCGTACAAGTGCAATACTACTCTATACCATATTACTAATGTCCTGTCTCGATAATACTTTGACTAGAGACAGTTTAATGATTAAACCTTATATGGATTAATACTGTCTCATATATATATTAATCCGATATTAATCATAAGGACTTTTATCATACATATAAACAATTAGTAATCAAATTACAATAATGATAAAAGAGTAATTTCTTTTTATTACATAAATCAATTATACAAGTGATGCTCTAGGGCATAATATTCCAACAGCTGCATCGTTAAAGCTTCTGTACTTTTCTCTCAACTTGGCTTATGGAGGGAAAGGGAAGCCATGTGATGTAGATTGTTGATTCCTGTAGCAAAGCAACCTCACGTATGGGAATCCAAAGTCTTGACACTCATTAGTATTGTGGGCTAGCTATCTGAGATTGCGAAGTGAAGCCTAAAATTTTTGACATCACTTGGAAAATGAATTGCCAAAAACCATAGAGAGAAGTCTTGTTTGGAAATTAGAAATTTGATCACACCCATCTCAATTTTATCTAATTTAAAGCTTAACGATACAATTTAGGTTTTTGGGTTCGTGAAATTAGTCAAAATAAAGAAAATTCCACAATTATAAAGATCATTTGTAATTAAATTGATATTCTATTTAATTATCTTTTATGTTTCCATCTTTATCCAAGGGTTTACTATGACGGACGGAGCAATAATACGTAACTTTAATTTTATCTATATTTATATCAACAAAAAAATTTGGGATAGGTCCAAGCGTTTTTCCTTTCTTTCATTTGTTTTGAGATACTTGTAGTTATCTCCAATCTATTTTTCTAGGGTTTGTGATAGGAAAAAGAAAAAAAAAAAACCTAATAAAAAGTCTTTTTTTTTTTTGAAATCCTAATAGATATAAATTTAACTGAGGTGAAGTCTGAACTGGTCTAAATATATAAATATGAAAGATATGTTGCTTTTTTTAATTTAAACGTTCAAACTAAATGGTCAAAAACCAATGTTTATATATATATATATATTTATTTATTTATTTATGATATTTTTACTTGTATTTTTATTTGACATATTAGAAATATTTATAAATAATAGTTTGACGAAGTTAATATTGAAGTATTTAAATATTAAAAAACTTGTCATTTTAATTATTTCATTTGAAAATATTAAAATTAATAAATTATATTATGAATTATAATAATTTATATATAAGTTATTTTGTAAGAGTCATTTTTTATTATATGGTTTAACATAAGAATAAGCTTGGTGACAATAAAATAATTTCTTAAAAAATGCATCTCAAAACCAATGTGTATAGATGAGAAGTAGCTAATTTTATTTTTTTTAAGCATTATTTTGTATATAAATAAGTCATAAATGAATTATATAGGATATTTTAGTGAATTAAGACTAACATAAAACTTTCAGATATTTGCTTTAAGATAAAAGCTAAAAATTGTAGTTTTTTTTTATTAGATAAATTTGTCTTACAATTAGACTTAAAAGTAAAAAAAACAAACACTTTAAAAGATTTGAAGTTTGAGAATAAGTCAAATTCACACTTTAGATAGAAAGCAAACACCTTCCTAGATATATCTTAAATATTGGTTATCAATTTTGAAGGAACGGAAATCATATATCATTTAGCATTCAATTGTATCAATATCAGATCACCAGATCCATTTCCATATGAATTCTAAAATTCCTTTCGAATTATATATCACCAAATGCTTACAACCCTTAATCCATAAATTTATTAAAACTCAGAAGTCACCTAGGGATTTCGGGCTAGTTTAAGATTGCTATTACTATGAAAATAAATAGGAAAATTAGCAAAAATAACCAAGTTTAAGCGGCTAAAATGACAAATAGTCAAGTTTCATAATTCTCTCATTCCCCTAATCAACCTTAGCCAAGTTGACCAAAATACCATTATCTTCAACTTCAACTTTAATGATTGATGAGAATAAGGTTTTCGAGTTTATTTAATTTGAGTTATAATGAGTATTTATGTTTTGATGTTGTTTGGAATAGAAATATGTTAGATTTATATTTCGTAGTTGTTGTTGATGCATTCTAGAGTTGATTGGAGTTGTCTTTGCGGTTAGAAGTTTGAAAAACCGTTGAGAAATATAGACAAAGTTGAAGAAGACGAAGTGCAGAAGTCTAGACTGTGGTGGTTTGAGTCTAAATGTGGAGGTTTGAACCTAAACGTAGATATCTAAGCCTGGCCGTGGGCCATGGTCCAGATTTATGTGTTTTGTCTTTTCTGATGTTGTTTATGTTTTCCACTAGTTTTTTTTTAACACTTCTAATTTCCAAAACAACTTTAATAAACTCTGAAATGTATCAACAACTATCAAACACAAATCTAACATATTTTTATTCTAAATCACAACATCAAAACTTAAATACCTATTATAACTCGAATAAAAAAAACTCATAACACTTATTCTCATCAATCATGCATAAGCATTAATACATAAATCAAGAATAAAGAATCACTAATAAAAAATGAGATACTTTGTTGCCGTTTGATTTACTTTTAAAATGAATGAGTTTTGTTGTATGCGAGTTATAGAAGAAGAGAGAAGATGAAGTTGAAGTTGAGGTTGAAGACATGTGCATTTTGGTCAACTTGCATGAAGTTGTTCAGGGGATGAGAGAATTATAAAACTTGGCTATTTTTTATTTTAACCCCTCAAACTTGGTTATTTTTACTATTTTTTCAAATAATTACTTATTTTTAAAACAGTAACAATTCAAAGGGTTTACTATTGCTTTTCAATTACTTAAAAAAATAAACTGCTTAGAAAATAATAAGATTTTATAATTATTTTGATATTGATGGTACTCCTCTAGCAATTTTTCATTAAAAATTTAATTAAATAATTATTAATGAATACGATATTTTAATTATTTAAATAAAAATAATAGTATTGATAGAATTTAATAAATATATTTCTTAATTTTTAATTTATATTTATTTTAATGGTTATATTTAATATGTTTTTATAAAATTTAAATTATTTTACAAATAAATATTATCATTTTATCATGTTAATATTAATTTTAAATTATTTTTGTTTTGATGTTAAATTAATTAATAAGTTAAACTAGGTGATTTATATATTTTTATTTTAATTAAGTTTTCAAAATATTAAAAAAATTCTATTATTTATATAAATAATTAGAAAATACACTTATTACATAAAACAATACTATAAATTATTTGTATAAAACTTGTTGGAAATAACTCAAAAAAGAAAAAAGTTTGATTATAAAATATTAATAATTAAATAAAATAATTATAAAATATATATATATATATATATTTTAGTTCTGGATCAGACTATTATGACTTAATTTTTTTGACTTAATTTCACACACTATTTAATAAAAATTGATTTATTATAATCCATACATGAAAAAAAGAAGTTAAAAAGTAGTTTTTTTAATGCCAATTCAATAACTCTTTCTATCATTAGATTAAAAAAATCAATGGTTATTAAATATTATATAAAATTAAGTCAAAAAAATTAAGTCACAATAGCTTGACCCTTTAATTATTTATATATAATAAATGTAACTCTTAAAATAGATTTTAAAAGTTAGTTTATCAAATATCTTCGTAGGTTACGACTTATTTTATAAATTAATTATTTTTCTAGCGACGTACAATGATCTCAAATTGATCATTTATTTGATTGAATAATTTTATATGTGGGAATTTAAAAAATTCATAAGAGAGAAAGTGAAAGGGACACGTTTGGGGGTAAAAATAGATGAGCTAGAGCAGCTACAGTAACCCAAACAGGCCCAGATCAAGTAAAAGCTTTATGACCCAATTACGATAAAGAATAAACAGCATCTGTTGTGTTAAAAAGATGACGGGCACACGCAGAACCTCTGGTTGAATAGAGAATTCAGACGTCACACCTGCAGTGCAGACTGAAGCCTCCACTTAACTGAGATTACAACTTACAAGAAGCCCAGAAGCAGCCAGGCAAGAAGAGTAGTATTGGATATATGCTGAGAGCTTTTGCAGAAACTGATGTTTGATCGTTTTGGTGCTGCTGTGTAAAAGCCGGTTTTATGGAGTCATTCAATTTTCAAGTAATTTTTTCAAATTTTTAATTTCATTTTTTCCAAGTTAATTTTTAATCTCAATGTCATTAGGAGTACTTGATGAAAGGTTAATGTAGTAATTAAGATTATGGATGTATCTTTCATTTGTAATAAAAAGAAAAGCAAAGCGTGGGGCTTTATATAGTTAAGTTAAGCGAGGTTGGGCTTCTAATGAACACGTGTCAGGCACTCATCTCATATTCACTGGGAAAGCTGGGCGTCGCTTGCGGTAGAGAAGGTAGTGGATACGGCAAACTGTTTGAGATTGGATTTGGGCAATTCCGGCAGTAGGGTTCCAGAATCCAGAATCCAGTAAGCTCTGGGAAAACGAAAAGACGTTTAAGGTACATCCACACAATCACTCCTCAATAACTTCCTCCATAAACGTTAGGAGCCACGATTTTTTACGTGTAACTAAACACTACTGGATAATTCGATTTAATTTATCTGTTAAGAAAAAAATTAATTAAGGATTTGTGTTTGATTTTTATCTATATATATAAAGGTGTAGAAATGAGATGAAAAGATATACATTTTTTTAATTTTTTTTTCTTTCTTTATTTTCTTGCTTTACTTTTATTGCACTTTTGTTGTTATTTAGATTTAGAGTATGATTTATGTATGAGATTTGGGAAATTTACGTATGGTAGTCATGTTATATTTTAAGCAAAGTTTGTTTTGGTGGTGGAACAGGTACTGGATATCACACTTTTAAGTTTATCTTTTTTCCTGGTGGAAAAGGCTTTAGGTATTGGAGGCTTTGGGTTTCTTTGTATGATGGGCTAGAAATTTTTCTTTAGGGAGTAAGGTTATTGGATCTTGGTTTTCTCATAAACCCGTTGCTGTTTCTTTTAAAATTTGACATAATCCTAAATTTTGATTTTTAATCGATTGACTATTTTATCTTTTTGGTATCATTTCTGACTGATGATGGGGGAGAGTTGTGGAGTTTGAGGAGGTTTGCCAAAGTCTACGTGGCCACCTTTGGTGTTAAAATCCCCCAAAACCTCTTTTGCTATGTTAAAATTTGACATAATCCATGAATTTAGATATAATTGATCGACTATTTTACCTTTTTAAAATGTTATTTTTAGCGGGAAGTTAACTGATGGTAGTGGTTATTTGTGGGATTTGCAAAACCATATGTGGCTACTAGTTGTGTGGGGCTAGAGTGTTTTCTGTGTTACTGAGCTTAAGTATTGCCTAGCTCATATTCCTCTCTCTGTGTTAGCTTAACTCAAGGTTTATCCCACAGAAGAAACAAAGAGGCGAGGGAGATTTATCTGTCGGATCTGTGTTTAGTGGTTTGTATCTAGATATGGAATTTCTGTTGACTCAATTACTATTTTTTGGCCTGTAGCTATTATTTTAAGCTTTTGGATTGAACTGTTATCCATCAATCTAAACTTGTTAATGTTCATGTTGGAGCTATTTGCTGCTTGATGGACTATCACGGATGAATCTGGCTTCATTTTAAGTTGGCCAACCACCAAGTCAAGGTTGCAGCTTTTTACTGTTTGATGGACTGTCATGGATGAGGGTGGCCTTCCATTTAAAGTTGACCAACTGGCAGAGTCGAGGTCTTTCCTTGCAGGTTTTCGTGGTGCATGGTTCCGATGCAGGGTATGTTTTAGTGTTTTGGCCTGTAAAGCCAAAGATTAATTTCTCATAATTTACTTATGACGTGCTGTTATGCATTAGTATCACCATGCTTAGTTTAATATCAAATTCTGTACATGCCTGATTGATTCTTAAAAAAAATAGGGAACATGAATGGTGATGGATTCTATAATATATATAAATTTTCTCCTCATAGATTCTTGTTGTCAAAAAACTTGTTGAAAATTCAATTCATTCTTATTTTTTAAATTGATGGTTTGCCCTTTCTGATAGTAGGTAGATGCAATTTGAATGAAGTGTAAGATAACTTGATACATTCTCAACTATGTATTCCTTAATATTTTGGTTGAGATGCTCTTAGTGACAGGAAAGCGTTAATGACTTGTAAAAGACATTTGTGGCACATGATAAATTGCATGTATTATCAAGCAAGAAGATCCAAGACAAAAAAGCCACTTGCCTGAAACCATTTTAGTATTACAGATGCCACCATAACCTTAACATTACCTCAAAATTTTTCTTTTTACTGGGTAGACAAAATAGAAAAAGAGGGAAATTTCAATAGTTTACGTTGGTAATAATTGGAAAATTAAGCTTAGTTACCCATAGTTGTTTCTGAGCTTCTTTCTATGTGCTTAACATGTACTATTTTGTCTTTAAAGTTTTTTTTAGGTAGTTATTTGCCTCAATTATTTTCTTAAGTCTTAGAATTTTTTTTTTTACTATTGTTGTTATTCTTATCATTATTATCTTTTAATGAAAGTTATGTCAAACATGATTCCTTTTATCAGCACCTATGTCTTCTGTGTCTCATTATGCATGATTTAACTTCTTCTTTATTTTATTTTAGTTTATTTCTTTTCTGTTTTTTTCCTTATTTAATGAAATGTCATATTGATTATTAGATTGTTGTCATTTTTTGCAATATATTTAATGTGACTAATGTAGCGTCTGTTCATGCATTTTTTTATTATAAAAAATACTATATTGGTCTTAACTGGATGAAGCTAATCCTTTTGTTAGTATTTTCTTTGTTCAAGTCTTTTTTTATATATTTTTATATTATATATATATACATATTTTTTTTTTTTGTGTACTCTTTAATAGATATGTATTAAGTTTATCATTTTCCTAAAAGCTTAAGTTTGTAGGTGTGGTCTCAATCAACATTAATATTTAAGCCTTTTCAATGATATGTGTTTTATCAGATTAAGGAGATTAGAGGGAGGAAAACGCAGATGATGCATGCCTTGGAATATGTTGACTTTCCAGATGAAAGTAAGTAATATCTCTCTGTTTTTGTGCCTTATTCTTATGTGTTTCCTTCTCTTCTTTGTGCATGTTATGCATATAACCTTGGGGAGAGAATGGTAGTTAGCTTGTGTTATTTTTAACTAAGTTTTAGTTATAACCAAACAGAATTAGTTTTACACCAGTTTTCTCAATCATAAAGTTATGTTGGATTACTTGACGGATTTGTACTGAGAACATGCAGGATCCTGCCATGCTTCCTTTAAATAAAACTGTAACTACTGAGTGGTGGTATGTGCAAAAATTTTGCATTTATTTGCAATTATTAGGAATATATAGACCTTAGCTTGTTGTTGTTGTATGCTATAATTATTTTCATTGCACTAGATATTATTGATGTCCTTTTAAGTTGACTGATTATTATTATTATTTTGGTTGTATTGCTAATTGATATGTGAACATTTACAGAAATAAGATGGACAAAATTATATCAGGTGGTCTCAGCTGGTAGGTCTAAGGTGACAAAAAGGCAATTAATGGTTCGCCCTGCCTTTCCTCCTATATATCGTGAATGTCAAATGCCTGATGTCAATACCCTCTCCGAAGTGGTTGTCATAGTCAACGATGCCTGGAAGGTGGGAGATTTGGTAGATTGGTTGGCTGATGGTTGTTATTGGTCTGCTAGAGTTACAGAAATATTAGGGAAGGGGAAGGCCAGGGTAATATTTTTGTACCTATTCTTTCATCTAACCTTATTATTATGAATGCTTATTACAGCTTCTTTGTTGTTATACATGTATTTTATAATAAATTGGGTAGCCTGTTATGCATTATTGTTATGTTTCCATGTTGATTATTGCTCTGGCTGTTGTATGCATCAGTTGCTAATATCTTTCACTTTGTAAGAGGTTTTTTTTTCAAACAAAGGACTCTCGTTTTCAGAAATTTTTTCTCCTCTAATAACTTCTTCTTGGAACTAGGATGTGAATAAATTTTGTCTTGGGCATTTATTGTAATCGTTTTCTCTTTCTATTAGATTAGTTCTAGATTCCTTAATGCTTTAAAGCATAGCTAATTGAGAACTTACTTTAAGTGAAGTGTTTTTAGTTTATTTCACTGTTGTACTTGTCAATTCTTGATAGGCACATTTTTCTTCTTCTTCTTCTTCTTTTTTAATTATTTATTTATATATTTTTTTGAGAAGAAACAAGGAGACTTTCATTTAAAGATATGAGTATGTCTTTTCTTGGAAGGATAAGGCTCTTGGTCTTGAATTTGAAGATGCTTTATATGTTTTGTCATAACATTCAGGAAAGGTTTTTTAAGTCTTAAATAATTAACATCTGCAATTATAGTAGATTACATTCAGTAGGTCATAAATATTGTTTTTAACATCTGCAATTATAGTAGATTACATTCAGTAGGTCATAAATATTGTTTTAAGAATCTATAACAATTCAAAGGTTGAAATTTCTTGAAGATACTGGTATTTGGAGCCTATTTCATTACATTTTTTTTTTTATGATCGTTTTTTTTCTTTCTTCTTTTTGTTGTAGTGGACCTCTTGTTCACTTGTTTAATGTATTTATTTTCGTCAATATAAATTTGACCTATTTTTCATAAAAAAACGAAGTTGCCACTTAATATCTGGAAAACGTATATAAGCATGTGAACATTCTGAAAATTTCTTCTCTTTTCTCAAACATGTTGGAAAAATCATTTATTTCTTTTCTCTTTCTAATTTTTCGAGTCAGAAAATTTGCTTCCTATTAACAAGAAAGTAGATATAATTGACTACTTTACCTTTACAGTATAATGTTTTGTCGGAAAGTCTTGAGGAATTGGAATTTTATTGTTGCTTTGTGTCACGTAATGCCAAAGTAGCTAGGTAAACGTTAAAGCAAGGTCAATAAGACTCTTGGTACCACCTGGTGCTTAGCCATCTGTGATTTATTTATTTCTTAATTTTATTATTTCACCATTATATATTATCACAATTGCTTATTGGTGGTAATTTCTTTTATTTAATACATTTTTTGTCTTCTTTTTATAGATTGAATTGCCACCCCCTCCTGTGGGTGAGGGAAACTCGTATGAAGTTCCTTGGAAAGAGCTACGCCCATCGTTGGATTGGTCTCCACATGATGGTTGGACAGTTCCTATTCCTATGGTGGCTCTCTTATCTCAATATTTCACGTACTTGTGATGTTATGTTTTCTTTCAATTATTCTTTTAATCTACGTTGATATATCTTCTGCTTAAATGGTTGTTTCTATGACAGATTTTTTCTCTATTTAAATGCATGACATAGTACATTTTTGCAGTGAAAATACAATTTAAATTGCTTACGAGATGAAAGGAATGTGAGTAAAATATTTTTTGTGAGGATAATTGTAACATGGACTCATGAATTTAATACTGTTGTCTGTTTTGGGCTTCACACAAAGATCCGTCACTTTCACGTTTGTTTTTAAGCTTCATTCAAGCATCTTTTATACAAAATTAAGTCTATTTAGTTTAGGGAACCCAAAACTTATCAGCTAGTCCAAACTCTCATTTGTTTCCGTTTATGGACCTTGTGACCTCGTAAGGGTTTGTCATTCCGTACCATGAGGTTGCTAGCTGGTTTTGATACTATCTATAACAGCCGTGGCCACCAACCCAGTGGATGTTGCCATTTTTTTATTTTTTGGGCCAGAGTTATTAAGTTTTATAGATTTGCTTTTGAGCTATACACAAGTGTCTATTACCCAATATACATTTACTTAATTAAGGGAACTCAGTTTTATAGGGTAGTCTTGGCTCTTCTTCGCTAGTCTAGCAAATATGGGATGTGACAATTCATGTATTTTATTCTTCTTTTCTGTTCAGAATGGTGATGTTATACCTATTAAACACGGAAGTTTGGCTGATTGTAGTATCTTAACAAGTTGTATGACATTTTGTAGATAATTATATCTATTTAGATTCACAAGCGTGAGGCTTTTAGTTGTTAATGAGCTTTGGTGATTAATGCTGTTGCTTTTTTTTTTTTTCCTCTCTCCCTCCATCTCTCCCTCCCTCTCTCCTGCTCTTAATTGAGAGAAAGGGGGTGTTGTCCATCATCTTTTGCTTGCTACCCTTCCCTTTGCTTAAGCATATAAGCATGTATAACATTGTTTGTTTATCCAACGGTCTGTTATTGTGCTATATTGCTGATCTTGTGGTTTTGTTTTTATCATATGACAAGTCTTGTAATTTGATTATGGTTTCTGCTCTGTTAATTTGGCTCAAAGTCCCTGGAATCATCACATACCAACTTTAGAGCCTTTTTGCCATCCATATTAATGTTTTATCCTTAATTGTTTTTGGCAACTCCTTTCTTATCACTTTTTAATGCTGATTGCACCCTTTGTAATTTCAGATGCCAAACATTGACCAAGAGATGCTTATATTTGGTGTGTAGTTGCTTATTACTTTGTAATGTCTTTGTGATTGCAGGAGGGAGAGAATTGTCATTCTTGTGCTCGGTTAATCAAGCCTGTGGATCTAGGTAAGAGTGCTGCAAGATCAGCCATTTGTTTTCTCATTTTTTAAAGAAGAATATGCAAACCAGGGTGAACCTAAATGTTAAAAGTAATGGCGGCTGATATAGGTTAAAAAACTTCTATGGATGTTAGTAACGTTATATTCCTGACTAAAACTTCTGAACTGCATAAAGAATGAACTTTTAGAGCCTAAATACTGTTATTTGGTCCTTTATCTATTAGCTTAAGTTTTTTGGATCAAGGCCAAGTGGATCAAGTGAATGAATTGGTTGTGTGCAGAATTCCTATTGCATTTATTAAATTTTTAATACCTTGTATTTGTTTTTGGTTATGTTAGTGGTTGCACTTTTGTTTGTTCCATGTTTAGTTGGAGGATAAATGCTATAGTTATGTGATCATGCTTTATAAGTTTAGTAAATGAAAATAGAATTTTGTTTCTATGCCTTTTACAATTAGGTTTTAAGCTTTCCACTTGGCATAAACCATCAGCTTAAGTTTTTTGGTTTAGATAATTTAACAAGGATAATCTTACTTTACTTTGTCTGGATAGTACAACCGAACTTTTAATAAGAAAATCACTATGGCTGCAGAAGGTTCTCAAAACTTGTTGGTCCATGGTGTTGATGAAGTAGGAAAAAGTGCTCTAAAAACAGCTGGAGCGTCACTTGATTATGATGCTTCAATCTCTTCTCATATTTCAACTAGTTCACTACCACTTACAGGTAGATCGAAGCAACGTTTGAAGCGACCTTTGAGTCCTACTGCACGTAAAGAGACAAATACACTGGAGACAAATATGGGCTCTGATGCGGTGGTTGCTGGTATTGGAAAATCTAGTTGTTCAGATAGTGTTTCAAGTTCACAAGTTAGAGATGCAACAGCTGAAATTACAGGAACTGCTGCTGGGAAAGACAGTTGCCAGAATTGTGGATCCTCAGGGAAGATGAAAAATGATGAAAGCATTATTACAAATTCCTTGTGTTCTGATACAATTGAAGCAGCTATTTTAGATGTGGAGGAGCTCGTGAACCGAGTTAAATGGACTAAACGTATACTACACATGGGGGCATCTGCGTTAAATACTCAGCTGCCTTCATGGAAATTTTTGGAACATCGATCATCATCCTTAAGGAAATGATTCTTCTCTCCAAATTGTGGTTTATTTGGTTATAAGATTTGAAGGTATGATAAGCCGTTCATCTTGTTATGCATATTCAATTTGTGAACATTTCATGTATACCTTTGCTAGTAAGGTTCAGGGCAAAATAACATGTGTTCAGAACCTTAATTCTTCTTTTATATGCTAATCAACAGGAGAACTTACAGGTAATTACTATTGCTGAAAACCGTCTGACATAGCTTAAAAAAAGGGAATCTCTTTTACTTGAATTCAACGTTTTGAGTTACTGTGGTATCCAGACTCTACTGTCAAGTTTGGAGCTACGATGCCCGCATAAATTTACTGAAGTTTCTTTCGCTTGTATGCGGACGAGTAAGTTTGCCAGCTTGATTTACTTTCTGGTATTCTAGCTGTGGATCTACATTCTTTCACCTTGACTCTTTTATTAGGGGTTGGTGATAAAAGTATCGTTTTGGAAGCACACTATCATGAGGAAGCTGTCCAGATCAGACAGATAGATTGATGGTTTGTTTTCGTTATAGTGAGTGAATTTGCATCTGATTATTAAAATTCTGGGATGTTTTTGGCCTGGTGGTATTATGTTGGCGCTAGTGAGAAAATTCAAGAGTTTCAGGAGGATTACTTTTCAGATACATATGCGTGTACAAGCACAAGTTTATAAGCCCTTATAAGTAGTGTTCTTGGATTCGATTATTTTCTCTCTAGTTTTCTTTACACTCTCCACACATTATGCCAACGAACGAGAAATATATAAGCAAAAAGAACGAACAATTAAAATGTAATCAATGAATTTACTTAGGATTCTCAATGAGGATCCAATCTAATCTAACTAATCAGGGCTAAAATTTAATTCAATCCCGTTCGATTGGACGTGCCCAAAATGCAATATTCAGACTGGTGGAAAATGGGGGTGATTGAAAGGCGAGGAGATCCGGTAACCGCGATACATCCATCAGATGCAGGCAGCACCACCTTCAAACCTCTCAAGGGGTAATATCGTCAACAGGCGGGAACTAGCACGTGATGTGCATCGGCGTTTCTTTTTTAACCGCACGGGGGAAACGCCGGGTAAAGACCCCCCAATTATGCTCCCAGCGAGGGAAAGGTTTAGGGTTTTTAGGGAGCACGTGCAGTTCCCACCCCACACCCCCTAGGTGTTGGCCGTTGTACGGTAAACGCTTGTTTATGTAAAATTCAAGAATACAATAATGCTTCGATGTGGGAGCTGTCCTGCTTAGCGTTTGCTTTTATCTTTTTACTAATATAATATTTAATTATTTTATCATAATCATTAGGATTTGAAAACTAAAGCAATGTATTATTATTAAGTATATTAGGAGAAGTGCCTAGACAAGAGAATTTAGTATTAGAATATTAGTTGGATTTGTCCAAATTATCAATAAAAAACAACATGTGCTCCATAAGTCAAAATTAAAGTTCATTTTTGTTTAAGTTCAAGTTGGAAGCTTGTATTTCTCTTCACTTTTGTTTAAGAATAATGAATAATAAAAGAGTTTCTATTATGTATACAGACAAATGACAATGACTTAATAAAAAAAATTTAGAAGAAACTCTGTACGCATAAGTCATGACTCATAATTTATGTATGTGGGCGTTTGAAGAGACTCGCTTCCACACTTTTAACTAGTTTTTTTTTTTTTTTTTTTTTTTTTTTTTTTTTTTTTGTGGGGCCTGCGGGGGGCGGCGGCGAGGGAGGGGGCTGGTGTCGGTGGGTTGGGTGGGTTTGGGGTACTCGGTAAGCTTTCAGAAGGATGTAGTTTTCTTGTACAGAGAAACAATATCTCCACTAATTGACAAAGTTTATAGGAAGCGTGATTGCTTTTGCCACTAGCTAATGTTAGACAGTTCAAGTTGTATTATCTTCTGAATGCCCTTCAATAATTTGATGTACTGGGGCAGAGAATTGTCGATCACTTATTGTTTTTGTTTTTTACGTAACCTCCTCTTAGCTTTGGCCTTTCCCAAATTTGAATAACTCTAAGCATAATAATTAGAGTATATATGTCAAGGAATTAAGCAATCTTTCACTCATTTAATTAAGTCGCCATTAATTTACAATGACAGAGAATAAGAAACAAAATTCATTTCTAGCTGTAAAACCAAATCACACTGGGCACTGGCCATATAAACTTTACTTATTATCATAATCTCTTCACTATCCACTCCACTATCGACGTTCTCATAATCTTTCAGCAAGCAAAGAAGAGCAGAACAAACAAAGCAATGGAAGACTCTCTACCTCTCCACTGCTGCCAAGTCCACTACTTCTCCATAATCATCAACAGGTCCTACGCACTCCTCCAATGCATAGCCATAGCTTTCTTGACACACTACAGAACTTCTTTTCTCTTCCAAGACGCCAAAACTAGAGCCACCCCCTTGCTACCATGGCTTCTGGTCTTTGCCGCTGAGCTGGTTCTCTCCTTTATATGGGTCTTAGGCCAAGCTTACCATTGGCGTCCCGTCTCTCGAACTGTTTTTCCCGAGAGACTACCTGAAGATAATAAACTTCCGGGTATTGATGTGTTCATCTGTACTGCGGATCCGAATAAGGAGCCAACTGTGGAGGTCATGAATACAGTGCTATCAGCAATGGCACTTGATTATCCACCAGAGAAGCTGCATGTGTATCTTTCAGATGATGGAGGTTCTTCCATAACTTTATTTGGCATGAGGGAAGCTTGGAAGTTTGCAAGGTCGTGGATTCCATTTTGCAGGAAGTATGGAATCAAAACAATATGCCCAAAAGCTTATTTTTCTGATCCGGAAGATCATTTTACCGATTCCGGAAGTGCTGAGTTCATAATTGAATGCCAAAAGATGAAGGTTTGTTGAAACATAAGATAAAGTTACTGTATTAGTAATTAATATCTCTAGTAATTGTTTAATCTCAGTTACTTGGTAATTGGGAAAAATACCTTTCTTTCTGGATCTTGCTTAGTTGCTATATGTATACTTGAATTAATGGTGGTAACAACTTGTTTTTATTTATCGTTTATACCAAACGTACTGGTAATATATTGATTAGAAGGTCTTATTAATGTCGATGATTATTATTATTATTGCAGGAAAAATATGAGGTGTTCAAAGACAGGGTAACAAGAGCTACAGAACGGAAGATGTTTGAGGACAAAGACATCATTGTTAGTAGTCGAGACCATCCTTCCGTGGTTGAGGTATTATACTACCGTCTTCAACTTGTTTTTCTACCATCCAAGTATGATCAGTACTAGTGGCGGGGCCCCCATGGTACTCCAGAAAAATCTTTAAAATGGAAATTGACAAGATCATCTCTAAAATTTACTTGAAATACATTATTATTAGTCAGGCTTCAATATTAATTATATAATAACATCCCTCGACTTTAATTTTAACTTATATTAAAATATAGAATCTACTATTTAATCCCAATGACATCTATCTGTTATATATTATTTTTCATAATTAAAAAAACTCCACTTATTTGATTTTTAATAAATTAATGCTTAATTTTAAAATTCTAAAAATTTATAGAGTTCATGTAGACAAATATATGATGTGACAATAAAAATTTCAAAACATTTTAAAGTTAAAATTACTTTTTTTTTTCAAAATTTTACGATTTTTGGTTTGTCTCAAATTATTTTTAAAAACGTAGAATTGTCTAGAAATTAAGTTTTCATAATTTTATAGTTTGTTAACAAATTGATATGATTTTTCAAAGATAGGTTGCTTAATTCTAAAAATTTGTATATGAGATATTTTTACGTTTAGATTGTTGAATTTAAAATTGGGGAATGCTATTTATATTTACGAAACCTCAGGGATGCAATTATTTTTTAAAATTATCAGGGATCGTATTATAGTTTTTCTTTAATAAAATGGTAATTATTTTTATGCTTCAATATTCATTGTGATCGTCATTATATCTTTGAAACTGTTGGGTTCGGGGTTTTTTTTTTTGTTTTACTGTAAAAACTTGAAACCCGACCTGAATACTTTATTTGAAAAATGCTGAAAATATGTTGAAGTTGATAGGATTTGGACCCTCCAAACCCATTAACATATTTTACAATATTGCCACTAGACTATATTTCATTTTATATATATTATGTAAAAATTATTATTTATTATATAATATTAATTTATTGAACCCGATCCAAACATGATCTGAACTGATAAAAATCAATTAAATTAAATAACCTTTCTAACTCAACAAGTCGAACAAACTCGAGCATGTCAAATTCATTTTTATCCGAACCAGAATGGGTATATTTATGCCAACCCGACCTAACTTGTCCCCACCCCTATTGGATAGTACTAATCAATTTTTTTTTTTAAAGGTTTATAATATATCTTGTTTGTTGTTAAACTTTTTTATTAGAGCGCTTTACATCCCATTCACCTTTTCTCCTGGTATTTCTTTCTCTTCCTTCTAGGTCTACTCTCCAATTAAAGAATACCGTGTTATTAGTTTGTTACGTAATTCATGAATGCATATTCTAACATTACAAAGTGCTTTTAATAATTGAAATAGTGCAGTAAAGTTGAAAATAAAAAATAGTCAGAAGTAAAAAAAAAAATGTATCTATTTATTTTATTATGAGCGAATTGTGAAATCATATGATATTTATTACATAAATGATAAAACGTGTTAATATTATATCACTTGACTTGAGATTTAGGATAATTATTTGAAAACAAGTCAATTTTGAATTTATTCAGAAAATATTTTTTTAAACGTGTTGTTTGAAAATGTATAAGGACAAAAAAAATTGCAGGTTATACAAGAAAATTGTGACGAGGAAAGGGAAGACGAGGCTAAGATGCCTCTTCTAGTATATGTTTCTCGTGAGAAAAGGCCTTCTCATCCACACCATTTCAAGGCTGGAGCTTTAAACGTTCTTGTAAGAGTTTCTCATTTACTGTCTAAATATATTTGTTAGAGGACAAACTTAGTATTATTGTTAATCCTTATTTGACAGCTTAAATTTTTAAATTAGATGATTTCTTAACAGGTTGATTTGTACTAATGTTGCATATATGAATGGAAAAATAGCAATTAATTATATGGCATACTTGAATTAATACTTCTACTGCAGCTTCGAGTTTCTGGTGCGGTGAGCAACTCTCCTTACATACTAGTGCTCGACTGTGACATGTACTGCAATGACCCAACATCAGCCAGGCAAGCAATGTGTTTCCATTGTGATCCCAAGATCTCTCCGTCGCTAGCATTCGTTCAGTTTCCTCAGAAATTCCACAACATAAGTAACAACGATATTTACGACAGCCAGATTCGATCTGCATTTTGGGTATGCAAATTCTCCTAATACTATAAAATTTTCACTATTCTTGGCAAATTGTAGCGAGATTCTTCTGACAGAAGGCATTATTGTAGATTTTTTGGTACGGATTTGATGGGCTAAATGGACCAGTCTTATCCGGCACAAATTTTTATATTAAGAGAGAATCACTATACGGAATTTCTCTTCAAAATGGTAAGTTTGTAAATTATTCATTGTATTGTGTTAATGTTTGTCTAACTATCTAAGAATATGTATCATAAGAAAAGTTCTTTACTAATAAAATAAATAATAATTTAAGAAATCTTATGCTATTAAGAGGATAAATCAATCTTGCATTAAAATTGCTTCTTCAACATTTATCCTATAATATATATATAATACTATATATGTACCTTTAGTCTTATTTTTATTTATTTTAAATAATATTGTTGTTATGTATAATGCTTTCATAATATCGATTCATTATTTATATGAAAAATATATCGATTCATTATTTATCTAAGAAGACAAAGTGATGTTGACCAATTTTGTCCTGTTAATTTCCAGCAAGAAAACAACTATATTAGTCGATTATATTATATTAAAAAAATTCTCATAAAATTCTTTTGCAATTATAAATTAACAGGCGTGGATATGATGGAGCACAAAAATTCTTTCGGTTCATCCAATGAGTTCCTAAAGTCTCTTCGGGTAGACTACGAGTCAAGCATAGAAGACAGTGATGGTTCAAGCACAGTACCGGAAGAGACCAAACTTTTGGCCTCGTGTGCCTACGAAAATGACTCAAAATGGGGTGAAAAGGCATGAAGCGTTAAGGAAAATTCCATATTGAATTTTAAAGATAAAATTTATTGTTGTTGTTTTCTTACCTGCTGGTTTTGAATAATATTACAGGTAGGTTTCCTGTACTATTCTCTTGTAGAAGATTACTTCACCGGATTCAAATCATTACACTGCAGAGGATGGAAATCAGTATATCTTAACCCATCAAGGCCGCAGTTTTTGGGAGCTTCTACCACTAATTTAAACGACTTGCTGATTCAAGGCACGAGATGGAGCTGTGGATTGCTTCAAGTTGGTGTCTCCAGGTTTTGTCCTCTCATATATGGTCCACTGAGGATGTCTTTAGCTCAGAGCATGGCCTACGCAGAACTTGCATTTTCCCCATTTTACTTCTTCTCTCTCTGGTGTTTTGCCACTATCCCTCAACTTTGTTTACTCAATGGCATCCCTTTGTACCCTGAGGTACAACCCTTCCTTTGTTAATCTATCTTTCCTCCTACCCCTGAATCTGATATATGTGTAACATTTATCTTTTTTGTCTCACAGGTTTCGAACTTAAAATTTTACATTTTTTTATTTATTTTTCTGTCGGCCCTGTCTAAACATTTGTATGAGGTTCTCAGAACTGGAGGGTCAATTGGCATATGGAGAAATGAGCAGAGGATATGGATGATTAAGTCAGTTACTAGTCACCTGTATGGAAGTTTAAATGCCATCATGTCGAAGCTTGGTTTAGCAGAAGCTGTTTTTTTACCAACGAATAAAGTTGAGGATGATGAACAAGTTAAGCTATACCAAACGGGTATATTTGATTTCCACACATCAATAATGTTACTTGCTCCGTTGGTTACTCTAACCATCTTGAACATGGTATGCTTCGTTTGTGGTGTTCTTAGAATGATCACTACAGGAAATTGGGAGATGATGTTTGCTCAAGTTTTTCTCTCGTTCTACATCTTAGTCGTGAATTACGCAGTCATTGAAGGGATTATAGTGAGGAAGGACAAGGGCCGAATTTCTCCATCTGTCACCCTGTTATCTGCTATTTTTTGTATGGTTTTCTTGTCTTTCGGATCCGTCATTCTCATGTATTAATTAAATGTATTTTATTGCATGAGTTATTTTTTCATAATAATGTACAAGGAAATTTTTAAAGATTTAATTTAAGTATGTATTGTTAAAATATTAATTCAAAACACTTGTGCGGCCTCGAGCTGTTATTCCTCTTGTTGATGTAAAAATCTACACTAATAATAATTGAAAAAGTGGAATGCAAATTATTTCCAGAGCACAAGAATGGTTGGAAAATAGCAGGTTCAAATTGACTTTCCTGCTTGGTATCTTTGGGTTGTCTCCTCACAAGTCGAAGTTACTAACTACTACAAGATAGTAGCAATGTGAAGGAACGCCAATTGTTTCATTGGTGTTAATCATCCAATGATCAAGTTAGTGAAACCGTTTTGGTAAAAGAGTTACTTTAAATTACTATTGAGCAAATTGTGCAAGAGATAGAAATATCAAAAAAGAAAGATATCTCGAGAGTCCTTTTCCTATTGAAATAGTGCTTCATTTTATAGAGTAGTTTACACATGTATTGAATCTTAACATTCAATATTTAAACACTTGTCACAATCTTCTGATCTCTTTTGTTATTGTCATCTTATAAAAACTGTTTGAGATGTTTAAATCTCGGTCAATAAGAGTAGTCAAGGTTGGCATCTATTTGCCCTTCGCCTTGTTGAATTATCTACTATTAATGAGAAACGTAGTCAATAGTGAACTGCAGTTTGTTTTACTTGAGTCAGAGGGACTTTTTGGTACTATCTAGTTGAGTTTAATATGATACACTAAAAAGTGTATAAATTAAATCCACGCACTAAATATTATCGTTATTGAGTATGGTAGGAAGCAATGGCCATTTAGGCAAAAGATTGTTCCAAATTAATAAGTTATTAACTCAAAACACACACAAAACCCTAATCAGACCAGTAATAACTATGCTTATTGGAAAGTTTGAAAGAGAGCTTTTCTTAAATCCTTGGATGAACGTGTTTGGTTATGCTGTATAAGAGGTGGGTCTGTTCCTACAATTCTTATTGATGGTGAAATTAGACCAAAAGACATTAGTTTATGAACTAGGAATGAGTTAGCTGAGTGCAACTAGAATACTAAAGGTATTCATGCTATTTTCATGGCTATTTTAGTTCAAGAGTTTAAGGGAGTGTCCATATGTGAAATAACTAAAAAAGCTTGGAATATTCTTGAAACAACCCATGAGGGTACTAAAATTATTAATAATTCTAAGCTTCAAATGTTAACAACTAGGTTTAAAGAAATTAGGATGGAAGATGATGAGACATTTGATGAGTTCTATGGCAATTTGAAGGATATAGTTAACTCAAGTTTGAACACAGGTGAGATAATTCCTAAGACTAGATTGTGAAAATTGTCCTTCTGTCTCTTTCTGAAAGATTCATACCTAAAATGATAGCTATATAAGAAAGCAAAGACTTAGATAATGTTAGAATTGAAGGGTTGGTTGGTTCTTTGCAAACATATGAGCTTACCTTACCTCAATCCAAAAAGAACAAGTTTATTGCTTTGAAAACTATCAAGGAAGATACAAGTGATGCCTTTGAAAATGAGTCAATGACTAAAGAATATGTTGCTTATTTTGTGAAGAAATTCAAAAAATTCTTCAAAAACAAAAGCAAAAATTTAGGAAACTTCAAAGGTGTCTCTAGTTCAAGTAGAAAGGAAAGAAAAGAGTCAAGAGACACTAAGAAAAATAAACCTTAAGGAATTAGGTGTCATGAATGTCAAGGTTTTGGACATTTTAGGACTGAATATCCAATTTTTGAAAAGTCAAAAAGAAAGGCTGTGAATGCCTCATTGTCTGAGTATAAGTCAAAGTCTAGTGAGGATAGGGCAAATTCTTCTTTAGGGAGAATATGAATTACATGGCCCTCATATCTTATGCTAAAAGTTGTAGGAGTTCTGAGGTTAAAAGTGAAAAGTCATTAGATCAATCTGACTTATCAAACGACGAGTCTGATATTAAAGGTCTATAAGAGGCTTATGATGAGTTATATAGGGAAAGTTTGAAATTGAAAAAGATTAACAAGTTGACTTTTAAGAAAATTAATGAGCTAGAATTGAAAAAAAAAAAAAATCTTAGTGTTAAATTTGATGAATCTCTTGCTCAAATAAATGAATTAAATGTCAAGAATGAGTATCTAGAAGGCAAGGGCAAGGATATAGAGAGTGAAAGAGAATGCTAGAACTCAACTTCTTACCTTTTCTAGTGGAGCTTAGAAACTTGATCACATGTTGGGCTTAGGGAAAGTTTCTAGCAATAAGAGTGGTATTGGGTTCTTTGAAGCAAATTCAAAGGTCAAGTGTCAACAAATACTATGTTTGTTCCTACATCTTCAAAAATTGGGAATGAAGAGTTTGTTCAACAAAAAAATCAAGACAATCAAAGTAAACATGGAAATGTTCATGATAAAGTGTCTCTATCCAAGAAACAAAATGTTTTCAAACAATCTACTAAGTCTAGGTTTTTTCCAACCTATTTTGCTTGTGGTAGAGTTGGTCACATTCGACCAAATTGTGTTAAATTTAAAGAGAAAAAAAATCTGTGTGAAAATTCATTTTCTTTTAGAGTT
>JANLJB010030205.1:0-21476 GCA_026212285.1 Bursera cuneata | reverse complement strand
TTAGTTAAACATAAATTCTTTTTAAAACCAAAACACACAATGTATAACGCAATATATTCAGTGAAGCTCAAAATTTTATATAAGAGAGAGTACCTTATATATTTTAGTATTTATAAATTTTTTAAAAACCTTTATAATACAAGAGAATTTATTAAAAAATAATAAAAGTGATACAATTAGATAAATGAACATAATGAACGTTATACCTTAGATTATAATTGTTCATGATGAGTTAGTTATCAGTTTTATCAAGAATGCTTCAAATTAATTTGTATTCTTATAGTAAAATCTGGTTGATTAATTAGAAATTATAAAAGAAAAAATGAAGAAAATGTATAAATTAAACTTTATATTTATCTATGATCTCAGATTTTTAATAATTGATTAATTAAATTAAACTTTTCTTTCCGGAAAAGTTTTGGAAAGTCTGGTTTGGTGAGATAGTTATTATTTATCAGTTGCTACTCTCCTCACGTCATTAGATGCGTCACATTAAATCGGTCACTTGGTATTAAATACGTCATATTAACTACGTCACTTTGACAGCTGTACATTATTAAACGACTATAGTCTTAGTGTAAATTATGAGTTTGTCAGCTGCTACTCTCCTCCCATCAATATCTGATTTATTAGCATTAAGATGCCGTGTCCTACGACGCTCAGGGTTGTTGGATCATCTGAAATGACAAATCACATGGCAATTATTGTTTGACCTTCTCTCCTGCAATCTATGGCCAATCTTCACTTTTATATTATTTCACGATTCTTTAAGCCGTGGTTTACAATTCTCTAAGCCGTAGTTTGAATCACACTAACAGAAGATGCAGCAGTATTAATTCTTTTATAAAAGAATTAATACTAATTTTATATTCAATAAAATGTTTGATTTTCTTTTTACATATTTTAGGGGGTGGAAGGAAATACCTCGACAAAACACTGATATAAAAGTTAATTAATAAATTAAAATTATATTCAAATTTCATGTTCAATCACTTCCCTAGAAATTAGTGAACGTGTCGAGCCCTACGTTCTCAGAATTGGTGCAAGGTTGTCGGTTGCAGAAGAGGGTTAAAAGTCAGGAGGTTTGATTTCTCACATTGCATCGTGCAGAGAGACTATTTAATGTTTACGGAGCAGCCATTAAATGTTTCAACCTTTTTTTAAATTATTTTTTACTTGCCAAACCAAATGAATATTTATGTAAAGGCACGAAGTCGTTCAAAAGAAATCAGTCACGTGCCTGTCTAGCAGATCCGGAGAGATGCAAGAAAGGGGTACATACATAGACATCCCAAAATTTGGTCTAAGTAATAAACTCACCCTTATTATTCATAAAGTAACATAAAGACCCTCATTTTGATATTTTAAGTAACATTAAGACCCCTATTTTTATGGGTTAAGACCCCCATGTTTTCCAATTCTGACGGTGTCTATGTTACTTTATTAATAACAGGGATGAGATTGTTACTTAGACCAAACCTCGGTGGTGTCTATATATTTACCGCATGCAAGAAACAAGTCGTCCAATAATGAAGTTTTTTATCCTCTCCTTGGCCCTCACTAGTCAATTATGCTGTTTCTTTCTTTTAAACGTGAAGATGCAGTAATAAAGTGTAGCTGGTACTTTTCTAAGATGTCCATGATCAAGTAAATACAGAGTCTTCTAAACAGAAACCAAGCCAATGGCTTCCAATAATTTGTACAACTGCTGCGGGTTAACAATAATATTAAACCCTTCAACAAAAAAAGGGAGAAAATGATCCGAACGAGGATACTGTCTTGCATGTGCAATTTATAAAATTGAGTATTAATATTAAATCTTTCCGTATGATTTAACTTCGTTTCAAAATTTAAAGCGAATTAGAATGAGGAAAGATAAATAATTATTTTTATGATTTTATATATTAAAATATTTTAATTTATTATTCAATATTTATGTACAGAGTGAATGTAAATAAAATAAAAATAAAATAAGAGTAAATAAAAAGAAAAATAATGAAAAAATAAAATATATTTTTAAGAGAATTTTAGTCAAATTATATTTTTTAAGAATTACATAAAAAATTTATCTGATAAGAAGCTCTTAAATTAGTATATTTCTTATAATTCTCTAATTTCAATAGATGTTAAGCATTTAACATATTTTGTTAAGATTTAACCGATTGGTTACACTCAATCTATATCAACTCGAAGTTTGTTGATAGAAGAGCAATAAATTACAATAAATGTATACAAAATAATCTTTGTGTCCCAACAGACGTAACAGTCTTAAACTTTCCGTCTTGATTTTTATTTTCTTGTCACCATAAAGCCTGTGGAATTGTGGTTTTTCTTTGTTGGATTTTTTGAGGGACAGATCATCATTCACTTCCCTGGAAATTAGTAGGCCCGAGCTCTGTTTGGCACCTTGCGTCGGTGTTACTGTGTGAGTGCGACCCGCCTTTTCAGAATTGCTGTAAGGCTGTCTCTTGCGGTCAAACTACATTTACCAATTTACCTCTCCTTCTCACCAAATTACCAATTTATTATATTGATTTTTTTATATTTTTTGTCACATCATCTTATTTTTTTTGTTGATTTTTAATTTATTATTTTTTATAGAGATAATAAATTTTGAGCTTATATGATTTTTTTTATTTAAAAAAAATTATTAAAATATAAAATTATTAATGTGAAGGGTTGTTATGTTATTTTTTAAGAAAAAATTTATTTATTTTAACAATTTAAATCATAAAAAATTACGTAGACATCCTTTAATTTTAATCTAGGTAACACTATCACTCCTTATATTTTAGTAATATTAAACATCTATTTTAACAATTCCATTTGAGAGTAGTGAGATGCAACTTCAACTTAATTGGTTAACCTTTATCTCATATTATTTTTTAATAATAAAAATATGATATAATATTTTTATAAGATTTACTATTAATATGATATCAAAATAAATAAATAAAAAAGATATAATACTTTTATAAGATTTTTGCTGCTAATATTTCTGTTAACATATTATTTAACAAGTGGAAAGATTATTGTTTGTTCATTAATATTTTAATAACTTAATAAAATATTTATGAATAGAATGGGAAAAGGGCATCCGGAAGAGCGTTGAGAAGATTGGTTCGGTGAGATATTTTATTAATAGCTACTCTCCTCACGTCATTAGATGCGTTTGATATGTCATATTAGCTGCGTCACCTTGACAGGTGTACATATTTAAACGAGTGCAGTCCAGCTGCTAGTCTCGTGTCATCATTAGATGCGACAACCCAGCCACGTGATCTTAATAAGTTTAATTGCAGCGGCTCCAAAGTTCCACCAGCTTTTTTGCAGGCAGTCTTCAACTTTCCATCTTAATTTTATTTTTTGTCATTATAAAGCCTGTGAAATTGTGGTTTTGTTCGTTAGATTTTAGTATTTATAACTTTTTGAGAACTTTTTATAACACAAAAAGAATTTACTACATAAATAATTAAATAAACATAATGAAACTTAGATTATAGAGTATAGTTGTCCATGATGAGTTAGTTGTGAACGTCTATCAAGAATGCTTCAAATTAATTTATATTCTTATAGTATAACTTGCTTGATTAATTAGAAACTATAAAAGAAAAAGGAAAAAAAAATAATCTATATTACAGTAAATAAGATAGAATAAAAAAATAAAATATAATTTATAAAATAAAATAATAAAATATAAATATAAAGAAACTTATATACGTATAAACTATAATATATATTTTTAATTATATTATATAGATAAAAGACGATTTGTATTAGGGGTGTTCACGAGTCGGGTATGGTCGGATATTAATCAACCCGACCTGACCCTACCCGAAATAATATCGGGTGAGGCAGAAAATCAAACATTTTAAAGATGCAATCGACTCAGGTCGATTGGACAGGTAGTTCGGGTGACTCATCGGTTTGGGTCGGGTTTCATCAAATATTTATATTATACAATAAATATAAAAGTTTTGTATAATATATGCCAAATAAGAGGTGGCCTGACGGTAAAGGTGTCAAAGCAGAGTCCTAGAAAGACGTGGGTTCGAGCTTTATCTTCAGGTCGGGTTTCGAGTTTATGATATAATCTAAAAACTAACCCGAACCCAACAGGTTACAAAATATTAAACCCTATAATATATCAAAAAATAACAAACTTACTCTTTAATTATAAAATAATATAATGACTCTATTTTTTATAATTCTTTAAAATTAATTAACATTATTGTTTATTTATTAAAGTAATATAAAATATTTATAAATTTATAAAAATAATAATGATATATTTCATCTACTAAATAATTTTTGTAAATTTAAAAAATTTACTAAATAGTTTACTAAAAGTAAATAATTTATTAACTAATTTTACTTACTAAAATTATTTAATTATTTATTAAAATTTATTTGCTTAATTTAGTAAAGTTATTTAATAAATGAAGTATATTTTAATTACTAAATATATTTCATTTACTACTTAATATTTATAAGTTTAGATAATTTAATAAATAATTTTAATAAAATAAGCAAATAAATACCCGTTTTATGACAGCTGGTGTCAACACTTGATACAAAAATTATTTATCAAATCGGTGGTTTATTTTCATTGAATAAATAAATTAATTGTAAATAAGTATTACTAACTTATATTGTAAAATATAAACAAATAAATAATTTTTTTAATCTCGATGTGCTTTCAAATTAAATTAGATTCAATTTTTTTATTTATAATCGATTAATAAATTGATGAGTTTACCAGTGTTCTACTTTTCAGATGTGACCGAGTTAACAGATCAAATCATTTGATAGTCAATTTTCTTACTGTATGAGTAAAGGTTGCTGACTAGTCATCGGGAGCAGATCAATAAAAACTCGTCGAGTAATTAAAATCTTATTTTAAAATACAATTAGTAAATGAAATATATTTTTATTATTTAAATTTACTAAAATTATTTAGTTTTTAAGAAATAATTTATTTTTTTAATTTATTAAAATTATTTAGTAAACACCTTGACCTTCTAAGAAAAGCATCATCACGATTATTTTATTAAATTTATTTAATAAATTATTTAAATTTATAAATATTATTTAATAAATGAAACATATTTAGTAATTAAATTATACTTTATTTATTAAGTAATTTTAATAAATTAAGTAAGTAAATTTTAATAAATAATTTAATAAAAATTAAATAATTTTAATAAGTAAAATTATTTTATAATTATTTAGTAAATTATTTAAATTTTTTACATTTACAAAACTTATTTAGTATATGAAATATATATTTATTATTTTTATAAATTTATAAATATTTTATATTATTTTTATAAATAAAATATTGATACTTTTATAATGTTAATTAATTTTTAAGAATTATAAAAAATAAAGTTTTTTTATTATTTTATAATTAAAGGATAAATTTTTTATTTTTGAATATATAATAAAGATATTTATGATATTTATCTTAAATTTATATTATAATATTATTAAATATAATTAATAAAATTTAAATTTTAAGAGGTCAGTTTTAATTTTATATTTATTAGAATGCTTGATTTTTTTTTTAATTTCAAAGGAGGTTAAGGAAAATACCCCGATAACATGTACTGATATAAAAGTTAGTTAAATTAATTAAAATTATATTCAAATTTGAAGATCAATCACTTCCTTGGAACTTAGTGCGCGTGTCGAGCCCTACCTTCTCAGAATTGCTGCAAGGCTGTCGGTCGCAGAAGAGAGTTAAAAGTCAGGAGGGTTGTTCCCTGTCTACAATTTGATTTCTCACATTGCATCGTGCAGAGAGACTATTTAACGTTTACGGAGCAGCAGTCTTCCTGCAGAGAGCCATTTAATGTTTCAAACTTTTCTTTTTATATTATTTTTAACTTGCCAAACCAAATGAATATTTATGAAAGGCACGAAGTCGTTCGAAAGAAATCAGTCACGTGCCTGTCCAGCAGATCAGGAGAGTTGCTAGAAACAAGTCGTTCAATAAAGTGTGGCTGCTACTTTTCTAGGATGTCGATGATCAAGCAAATACAGAGTCCTCCAAACAGAAACCAAGCCAATGGATACCAAAAATTTGTACACCTGCTGCGGGTTAACAGTAATATTAAACCCCTCAAGATAAAAGGGTGAAAATGATCTGAACGAGGATAATGTTTACATGTGCAATTTATAAATTGAGTATTAATTATTAAATCTATCCGTATAGTTTAAATTCATTTAAAAAATCTAAAAGGATTTAGAAAGGTGAAAGATAAATAATTATTTTTTTAATTTTCTATATTAATTTTTTTTTGGTTCAATATTTATGTACAGAATTAATGTAAATGAAATAAAAATAGAATAAGAGTAAATAAAAATAAAAATAGTGAAAAAATGAAATATATATTTAAGGAAATTTTGATCAAATTATATATTTTTTTAAAATTACATAAAAAAATTTATCAGATAATAACCTCTTAATTTAAAATATTTCTTATAATTTTCTAATCTCAATAGATGTTAAGCATTTAACATATTTTGTTCAGATTTAACCGATTGGTTACACTCAATATCTATCAACTCTAAGTGTGTTAATAGAAGAGCAATAAATTACAATAAATGTACATAAAATAATCTTTGTGTCTCAAAAGACCCCACCGCACCAGCTTTTGGAGGCAGTCTGAAACTTTCGATCTTGATTTTCTTTTTTTGTCACTGTAAAGGCTGTGAAATTGTCGTTTTTCTTTGTTGGATTTTTGGAGGGACAGATCATCATTCACTTCCCTGGAAATGAGTAGGCCCGAACCCTGTTTGGCACCTTGCGTCGGTGTTACTGTGTGAGTGCTACCATTCCTTTTCACTTTTCAGAATTGCTGTAAGGCTGTCTCTTGTAGTCAGAGTACATTTACCAATTTACCTCTCCTTTTCACCAAATTACCAAATTATTATATTGATTTTTTTATATTTATTTGATGTCACATCGTCTTATCCAATAATATATATATATATATATATTTGTAAAAATAACATTATTGTTTATAATTGAGTGCTTAATTTTTATTTTTATCAAATCAGTTTTAAATTAAAAAAAAAAATACAAGAAAACTGGAATTTTATATTAAATATTATAATATTATAATATTATATTAAAATTATACGAAATTATAATTTAATGCTTCCTAATATTAAATATTATAATTTACTTGATTTTCTTAAAAAAACAAAATACAAGAAAACTGGAATTTTATATTTTATTATAATAATGATAAATATTATTTTTTATTATTATTTATTTTATATATTTTTATAGGAGAGTAATTTGAAAAATTGATAATGATTTTGATTCAGGGCTTATACAATCCAATCAACTTCAAACGAAATCAAATTATAATTTCGTATTGAACCAAAGAGGTTCTAATTCCGATTTGTCTAATTCCGATTCTAATTTCGAAGCTTAAACCAATACCGTTGTCACACGCAGCCGCTGTCTTCTAGTTTTGGAGGAGAGATAAGTGGAGGTTTTGGTGGAGAGTTGAGTAACGATTTTGGTTTCTGATAAGAAGAGAAGAAGAAGGGTCTTTCGGGTGGGGCAAAGGGGAAGTGATGAGGAAGGGAAAAATGGGTTGGTGTAGTGGGGCAGTGGCTGAGAATGGAAGAGGTGGCTGAGCATGGAAGAGGTGGGATAGAGGTTGGTGAGGGAGGTGGCTTCCGGTAAAGAAAATAAAAGAAGAAGATGGGAAAGAAGCGAAATGGGTCTAGAAGAGATGAGAAGAGAGAGATGGTGAAAGGAAGGAGGGTAAAAATGAGATTTCATCAATTTTAAAAAAATATGTCATAACCGCTGTTAAGCGATTAGGGGGTAAGTGTTAGTTCATGAAAATATTGGAGCTAAGTGTTTTGACAAAATTTCCGCTGATTGAATGTATCACATGGCAAGATATATTAGACTTCTTCTCCAACTCGGCCATATAATAGCTTGTTACTTCAGAATCAATTTAAAGAAATAATAAGAATTTGTCGCTAGAAATATACCAACATTATCAAATTGGTATATTTTCTAGCTTTAAAATATAAAAACTCAAAGAACTTAAGAAAATTACCCTGATTTGCACTCTAATATTAATTATAAAGCAACTTTTCAAAATATATCAATTATCTAAACATTTACAAAAATTATAAAATAAAAAGTTACTAGAATTCGTCATTTTTAACTAATGAAAGATGGTTAAAAGTGAAATTTCGTAAATATTAAGTAATTCCTTTTAATTTAAATTTTATATTTAAAGCCATAATTTAAATTTATAGGAATTCATTTCACTTATTTTTCTTTTATTAATTTCATTATCTTTTATGTTCTCAGGCCAAAATTATAATTCTCTTTTAAGATTCCTAATTTCCTACAAACTAAAATGCTTCCTAATGACTGCATTCATTTTTTTTTTTTGTCTTAAAATTGAAGGCATCTGAATAAAATTTGAATATAGCAATCTGATTTGATCTAGCAAAAAAATTCCATATATTCAAATTTTATCATCAACCACTTCCCTGCAAATTAGCAGACCCGAGCTTGTCGTTGTTAGTGTTTTTGCATGTGCAACTCACCTTTCCAGAATTGCTGTAAGGCTGTCTTTTGTAGTCAGACTGCATTTACTAATTTACCGCTCCTTAATCCAAAAACATTTTTTTATTAGACATACCATTTAGATTGCATTTTAAATTTAGTATAAATCACTATCGCTTTCAAAATTTAATATTTATCAATATCTTTTGTTAAATATTTTTTTAAAACAAAAATACAAAGCTTATAGGCCAACGTATTTAATGGAACCCAAGATTTTATATAAAAACGAGTATCTTATATATTTTAGTATTTATAATTTTTTAAGAAATTTTATAATACAAAAGAATTAATTAAAATATAAAAAAGTACAACTATATAAATGAACTTAATGAACCTTAGATTAGGATTAACCTATTGATTAATTAGAAACTATAAAAGAAAAAATTAATTGAATTTGATAATATCAGGACTTCACTTAAAACTACAGTGGGTTTGGCTTGTATTCTCACACCATTCATCATCCTCCATCCTTTTCCCAAATATAGTTTTAAAAAAAAATGATTCGTATGCAGTGACATTTATCAAGTAACTTGACTAGGAGCAGAACCTCTCACACCACGCAAGGTAGGAATTTTTATGCCAATGCCACCCTGTTCTCCAATTTAAAGGTCTAAATTGCTTTAGATCTCCTAGAAAGCTGTTCGCTGCAAGTGACAATTAACAGTTAGTTATTGTGAATTGTATTACGAGACTGAATCGCTCCTCGAGTCCATGCCAATATTTTATTCTTAATACAAGTTGTAAAAAAAAATAATAATAATAATGATAAAACCTCAAATTTGATTTTTTATTGACCAATGTTCGGGAAAGTAATGGTCCCCCGTTTTTCCAAAATTATTCGACCCCAATAGTTAGTGATCTTCTATTAAAAACTAATTGATAATATCATAATATTTTTCATAACCTTAAATCCTTTCAATTGAAATATCATATTTACCTTTAAAAGACATAATTAACTAATAATATCATAATATCATTTATACCCTTAAATCCTCTCAACTGAAATATCGTATTTATTTTTAAATCTTTTACGATTTTAAAGATTTTGCAATTTAGAAGAGTTGAACTTGAGATCTATATTGGTTAAGTATAAAAAATATATTTTTCATGACAAATTAAAATTAATTTAAAGTGAAATGAACGAAAAAATACTTAACCTATTAAAATATATTTGAATGAAAAGAAAAATACATAAGATGAATAGCCCCATTTTCATGTCTCCATTACTTTTCTTCCAGATCCTAAACCCTCGTAACCTTTTTTTTTTTTTTTTTTTTTTTTNCCTTTTTTTTTTTTTTTTTTTTTTTAATATAAGGCATATGCATTCTACCACGTTAACTATAACATTTAGTGTATATTTTTCTAAGATGTCTGCCTGTTCCAACTACCTTATATATATGCTACACGGAGTCTTCTAAACTTACACAAGACTCTCCTAGACATCTCTACCCACTAAAACAGAAACCAAGCCATATGGATTCTAATTTGCCAGCGTTGCATATGTGCATCATCTCCCCCGGCACGCCAGAAATCTCGGATGTGAAAATATTACTTGAGTGGACAAGTTTAAAACAACTAGGAGAAGTTTATCCCAGTAATGGTGACACTGTACTTCATCGTGCTGCCAGAAATAATATGTACGAAATATTGGAATTTCTTCTTAGACATTTAAAAAATCAACAAGATCCAGAGAGCGGAGAAAGCGTTCACAGGAAGATGCTGAATATGAAGAATTACGATGGAAAGACAATATTGGATGAGGCAGTCTTATGTGACGATACTAAAGTGGTGAACATAATCATCAATGAAGTCGACCCTGAGTTTTTAAATTCATCCGATAAAATCGGTAAGATTCTTTATCTTGCAGCTATGAAAGGAGATTATGAGATGGCGATTGCGACTACACGAAGCCACAGCGGACTTCGGTCTTTGTGTATGGCACCGGTCAACCCTGCCATTTCAGGTAATTATTTAAATCTATCTTCTTAAAACGAGGATATTGCGTTAAAATGATTTACTTATTTCAATGAGTAAAAATATATCAAACCGGTCCAATGATAATTTAGGGATCGTATGTTGGTAGTTCTTTAAAGTTGAAAATATGGAATTCTTTATTCACAATTTCAATTAGAATGAGAAGCTAGCATACCAACCAATCATCTGGTGTGTATGAAAGATTTATGAGTGATATTATTTATCTATAACCAATTTTTATGATCTAACTCATAAATTTGAAGAAACACGAATTTATTGGGTAAGTAAAAATATAAACTAAATAAAATTCCAATTTATTGGGTGAGTAAAAATATAAAATAAAATAAAATATTTTAATAAATAAAGTGTTAACTAAACCTCGAATAACTTTTTATTCATCAGATCATAGGATTAAATTTATTACATTACGCTATTAATTGTTCATTCAGTTGTACGGTTACAATCAGCTTTACTTTTGAAGCGCAAATATTATGGATATGCAAATATTTTTAAAAAAGTAATACTTAAGTTTAGTCCTTTTGAAATAACAATATTACATACTGCTACGAATTTTAAAAATTTGACACTGAAATAGATCGATTATTTGAAAAAATATATATCTAAAGCACCTGTAATTTTATTGAAAAGTCATTTTAAATCTACAATAGTTTTGATAAATATATAGATTTTTTTTTCGTAAACGATTAGAAATAAAGATAAAGAATTTAATCAAATATAATAAGTATTTATATAAATATTTTATAAATTATTTTAATTTAATTAATTTAATTATGATTTAATATCATTTAAATAGTGGTTTTCGGAGACAGCAGCTTATACAACCTAAACCCGTGGTTGAGCTCAGAAATATTTTTCCACAAATATTTTTCTGCTGATTTGTAGGAAAATTAAAAGAACACTCCAGCTCAAGCAACACAAGAAAAAGATAAACAATATTTGAAAGAAGAATACTATTCCTTTAATTCTCCTCAAAATTGTAAATGTCCTATGCAGTGTAAAAGTTGTCCAAACATGAGATTATCATTTAATACAATCGAATCCTATCCTTTAGGTCATAACACACGAGTCTTACAAAAATATGTACATTAATGTTGGAAAAAATGACTTTTTATATTTTTATTACCCTCTGCCGTAAGGTGTTATTACATAGCCTCCCAACAGGTTTAATTAATCATCAGAAAACCAGACATATAATATGAATGAGAAAAGATTTTAATTATAGGTTATAAATTAGTAATTTATTTTGGAGTCACTAATTAATTTGAGTTCTAGGAAATTTTAATTTTATAATGACTTTCTTAGATTAAAGGGCTGAGACCAAATATATATGATGCATGACCCTCTTTTTAGGATCACAGTCAAACGATTCAATCTTGCACGTGCACATCAAATCATCATGGACAGCATCAATCCCCTTCGTGGAAAAAATTCTTGAAATATGTCCATCACTACTACTAGAAGATAATGCCAACGGTGATACTCCGCTTCATGTTGCTGTCCGACGTGGGCATTCTGAAGTAGTGGAATTTCTTCTTACATTTGCTAGAGGTCAAAATCAAATTCAAGAGATTTTGAACAAGAAGAATAGTCAAGGAAACACAGCATTTGATGAGGCAATACTGAAACCTGTCCATCTGAAAGTGGTGAAAACATTAATCAAAGGAGCAAACCCGGACGTGTTAGATGTTTCTCATAATAACATGAGCAAGATACTTAATCTTGCAGCACGGGAAGGAGATCATGAGATGTTGGACGCGCTTGCAATGAACCTTAATATTCCAGGTAATTTAATTGAATGTATCCCCTTCAAATGGGAAAATTATGAACATGATTTAAGTAATATCAAGATGCTGACCATGAAGAATAATGATGATTAATAAAACATTGGATGAGGCAGTGCAACGTGGCAAGATTTAAGTGGTGAAAATGTTAATCAAAGAAGCAGACTTTTATGTCTTATATTATCCTAATAACATTAGCTAAATACCTAATCTTGCAGAAGTAAAAGATCATGAGATGGAGGTTGAGGTCGCAGAAGAACGCGAAAGAAAGAAGGCTTTGGCTGAGCCAATCATGAACCTTTATAGTCCAGGTAAATTGTGAACATTATTTAATTAATTGTCAAGACTTTGATTATAGGTGCTGAGATATAAAAATACGGATTTATTTTGGAGTCACTAATTAATTTAACTTGTAGGAGAATAGTGAATTGATGAAAATATTAATCAAAGAAGTAGACCATGAGATTTTATATTTACCCGATAACATCGGCAAAATACTTGGATCTTGCAGCTCGGAAAGGAGATCATGATATGTTGGACGCGCTTGCAATGAACCTTAATATTCCAGGTAATTTAGTTGAATGTATCCCCTTCAAATGGGAAAATTATGAGCATGATTTAAGTTATAACAAGATGCTGACCATGAAGAATAATGATGATTAACACAACATTGGATGAGGCAGTGCAACGTGGCAAGATTGAAGTGGTGAAAATATTAATCAAAGAAGCAGACTTTTATGTTTTATATTATCCTAATAAATTGGCTGAAGGATTTAATTTTATAACGGCTTTTTTAGATTTCAGGGCTGAGACAAAATATATATGATGCATGACTTCTTTTTAGGATCACAGTCAAACGATTCAATCTTGCACGTGCACATCATATCATCACCGAGACCATCAATCCAGTTCGTGGGAAAAATTCTTGAAATATGTCCATCACTACTACTAAAAGATAATGCCAACGGTGATACTCTGCTTCATGTTGCTGTCCGATATAGGCATTCTGAAGCAGTGGAATTTCTTCTTAAATGTGCGAGACGTCAAGCCCAAATTCATAAGATTTTGACCAAGAAGAATAGTCAAGGAAACACAGCATTTGATGAGGCAGTACTGGAACCTGTCAATATTGAAGTGGTGAAAACATTAATCGAAGGAGCAAACTCGGATCCGTTATATATTTCTCATAATAACATGAGCAAGATACTTAATCTTGCAGCACGGAGAGGAGATCATGAGATGTTGGACGCGCTTGCAATGAACCCCGATATTCCAGGTAATTTAATTGAATTTATCCCCTTCAAATGGGATATTTGTGAACATGATTTAAGTAATATCAAGATGCTGACCATGAAGAATAACGATGATTAACAAAATATTGGATGAGGCAGTGCAATGTGGCAAGATCGAAGTGGGGAAGATATTAATCAAAGAAGCAGACTCTCAGTTTTATCTTATACTAATAACATTAGCCAAATACCTAATCTTGCAGGAATGAGACATCTCGAGGTGACCACTAATAGAAAGAAGGCTTTGGCTAAGGCACTCATGAGTCCAGGTAATCAATTGAATTTATCATTCTTAAATGGGAAATTATCAACATTATTTAATTATATAGTCAAATGCAAATTAGCATATCAAACCATTCTAATAGTATTCTAATTACCATATCTCTTAAGAAATTTTAAAGTAGAAAATTTAGAATTATTCATTCACAATTTCAGTTAGGATGACAAGCACACTAACTAGTCAATTAACATTAAAGATTTGTTTCATTAATTATCAATTCAGTTGCAAAGTATCAATCAACTCTTTTTTTCAAGTGTTACTAAATATTTTTGATATCCATGTAATTTTGTTAATTAACAAAATTACAAATTAATACTTCTAAAAAAAATTACAAATTGCTATAACTTTTAAAATTATAAAACTAAAATCGACTACTAATATATATATATATATATATCAAATTCACCTTTAATTTATTAAGTAATTAGAACAAAAGTTTTCTTAACTTAAGATGGTTAATAATAGTTTAAAAAAAAAAATCAATGTAGCTTCCTTAGTATATTACAAAGTCAAATTTGCCTCTCAATCATGCAAATTCAGGCAAGAAATTAAGTTTATTTTTTATACCTTACTTCTTGAACGTAATTATATATCTATATAAAAGTATTTATAGAGTTAATTAATTTATCGTTTTATAACGTTGAAATTGTCTTAGTAAGATATTTCAAATTTAATTTGTCAATTAATTAATTTTATGATTTAAAATATTATTACATAAAATTTTTATGTTAGTTGCCAATATTGATTTTATTATATAGTGTTTAAGATAGTAGATTAAAATTAGTGATACTTTCTTATGAGGGTTATTTGAGATTCATTTTGATAAGTAGTGCAGCAAAGATTTCAACAAGTTTGGATGTTTCTAATATTTATGAGGGTGAGACAATTTGTAACTTAAAATAATATTTTCACACATATTCTTCTCAATACACCCATCATTAGTATTTTAAATAATTTAATTCTTTAATTAATCTTCAAATTTTCAGAATAACTTTATGTAACAAACATATTAAGTAGATCAATTTAGTTTAATTAAAAATATAATAAAAAAATCTATTTTCACAAAGTTGATTAGATAATTTTCATTTTTTGAAAAAGTTATTTTATAAATATCGCCCCACATAAGCTTAAGAATATTTTATTTTTATTTTTTTGTAATAGTAATTTTTTTAGTTAATGATTAATCTACTAAATTCACATTTGAAATTATGAAAAAAAAAGATTAAAAGGAACTAATATTATCAAAATTTTAATTTATGGGATGTATTAAGAGAATGTGTGTGAAAATGAATTTTTTACGTGCAAATATCAAACTATGCCTTAACCCATGCAAATAGATTAAATAAAATAGCACTAACGAGACAAAAGAACTAAGTGATGGCATTGAATCGGGCACTTGTGAACTCTGATCGAGGTAATTAATTAAATTTTAACTTGATATATCCAAATGGGAGTTTGACAACATTATTAATCATATCGTCAAGAGTAAAAAAAATATCAAACTATTCGAATGATAATCTAGTGACAACATTATGTCTTCTTAGTGCTTTAAAGTTGAAAATCTGGAATTATTTATTAACAATTTTTGTTAGGATGATAAACAGACAAAACTATTTAGCTGGCAAAAAAGGGTATTGAGCAGAATATATTAACTTTTATTTTTTGTATTTGCCCTTGAAATTTGCAACATATTTTATCAACTATAAAATATTATACTTAAAACTATATGGCAGATTATTTTATTCAATTTATTTATAAATGAGATTAATATAAAAAGATATTCAATAAATAAATACAAGAACATTTGGATCGTAACATCATGAGGTAAAATAAAACTTTTTTGGTTTTGTAGAGCTCAACCCAAACTTTTTTGGTTTCCATGAACTTTTTTCGTTTATACTTTTATACAACAGTGTGTATGCTTATATGAGCTCTCTTGAACTTTTAAATATCAGATGACATGTGTATTTTAATATTTATAGATGGTTATGACTTTTTTTTTTTCTTATCATTAATAGTTTTTCTTTGACTACCAATCACATTCTTCCTATTTGCATAGGTGAAGCAAGTATCTTGGTCCATAAAAAATTTTGTATATAAAATTTGTAAAACTCTAATATTATTCTTTTGATTTTAGAGGTTAAGATACAGAATTATAAAAAAGTAATACTATGCTTACAAACTTATTACACAAACTCATCCATACAAATCAGTTAATTTCAATTTCAGGAAATTTTATACATCTATTTTCAAACATTAAAGATATTGGTACGAAATATGATGTATTGACTTTTGTTTCAGAGGCACGATCAGGGGATACATTCTTACATATCCACATCAAATCCTCACAGCCTTCAGGAACATTCGTAGAAAGAATACTTGACGTTTGTCCACCAGTACTAATGAAAGCTAATTCGAAAGGTGATACTCCTCTTCATGTTGCAGCGATACATGGGCGTGATTTTTTAGTGGGAGTTCTTATTCAATGCGCAAAAGCTCAAAATCAAGAGCTAGAGAACCGGAAAAGCGTTGATTGGCTTCTGGATTTGAAGAATAAGGAAAATAACACAGCATTGCATGAGGCAGCGCGACATGGAAACACAAAAGTGGTGGAAATTTTAACCAAAGCAGGCCCTTATATTTCATATTCTCCTAATAACGCTGGCGAAACTCCACTTTATGTTGCCGCCGCGGAAGGTTATTACGATATGGTGCTTGCAATATTAAACAACTGCAGATCAGTGACCTATGGAGGCCCAAATGGAATGACAGCTTTGCATGCAGCAGTTATGAACTCTAAAATTGGAGGTAATAAAGCTTAATTATATGTCCTCTCTATTAAAATTCTCCATTAATTGTTAAATCATTTGCCAAGTTGCATGACTTGCAGATGTTGAGGTTGATAATGGTGATGCGGAAGGCATGAAATCCAACAGACGAGGTAACTAGGCTTATTCCCTATTAGACTAATCCATTAATTATTAATTCAGTTGCTAAGTTGCACTTAACTTCATTATTATATGGTATATAATCAATATTCGTATACTTCAAAAAAAAAAAAAAAAAATTAGTGCTAGTATTTTGAAAAACATCCAACATCCCTCACTTTTTAAAAAAGTTTACGTAACTGGCCATTACTATTAAAAAAGATCAGAAAGAGCCCTTAATTTAGAACTCTTAGTCATCAAGCTAACAGTGAGATCAATTTTTAGTTCAAGGTTCAAGAGAAAAGAGGGAACCCTGGATCAATCAAAATGTTATGAATCTGAAAATAAAAGAATTTTTTTTTGAAAGTTTGGTGAAATCTTACCTGACTTGGAAAAGATATATATTTATCAAATAAGAGATAATTATTATATATACAAATTATATTTTAAGTGTTTAAGAGAATTTGGTTTAAAAAATTAAAAATAACATGGATGTATATTTAGAATTTTTTTTCCTCTTTAATACTTTCATTTCAGGATAAAATGTCATAAGATATAATTATAAAAATGGGGATGATGAGTTAGAAAGTGGAGGCAGAAGTTATGATTATAGGTAATTTGCAGAAGTTATGATCTCATGGAGGTGATGTTTTTAAAGAAATAATAGATCTTAAAAGTAAACAACGTATACTAGTGTTAATAAGAAAGATAGTTGTAAGAAAATTAATGTGAACTCTAAATCTCAACTAGGGTTTGATACCACTTGTGAAGAAAGATAATTGTAAGAAAATTAATTGACTATATGTATTACCATGTATTTATCATCATTCGGTCATGTTCGATAAATAGCTAACTATTAACCCATACTAACGCCCTAGTAACATGACTATCATCGTTACCCGCACTAATATCATCTCATGACATTTATCAGAGGCATTTAGTATGCCTACTGTACGAGGTCATTGTCCAGTCAAAATCGCGTCCGTAAGGAACTGTTTTTGATAATCTTTATTTACTAATTAAATACATCATCTAGACAGCTCATTGATCACGTTCAAAATTAAACTTCGGCTAAGCGGTTGTTGTAGCGTAGCCTTAGGTATCGAATCCACAGAGAGAAAAATACTAACATAAAAGGTTATAACAATGGAAGGATAAGTGATTTGAAACGATAAATTGAAATAACAGAAAATAAAGATAATGACAAGGCTTCGAGATTCACTTGATTGTTTCATTTTAATGTTACCAACTTTGATTCCAATTTTATAACACAATTGCATGTTTCACATCCCAAACAAACAATAAGAAAATATAACGTTAAAGATCAAAGATAAAAACTTTGGTATTTCGTTTTGAGAAATTCTTTTAAACAATGAAGAACAACGATGATCTATTTTTATAAGCTACCCAAGATCGACAATATATCAATACTAGTTATTCTAGTACGACAATACTACAGTAAAAGATCAACTCATAAAATAGATTTTTTTAACAACAATTATAATCTAACAAGTTGCACATAAGAAAAACATGACTGAACTTATATGATTCCAAAGAAAATAATATTTGGATTAAAACAAATCTAATGATAAACAAAGAGTTTTTCTCATAAACAAGAATATAAATATTAAAGCACAATCATAAGAATCAAAGAAGGAAAAACAAGAAAACTACATAATCAAGCTCCCCTCTAGCCTTGCTCTAAATTTAGCCTAACTTACAAACCATTCTTACCAATTCTAGAGAGAAAAAATGAGAGAGGAATTTAAAATAACTCTCACATTTTGGGATGCTTAACAATAAACCCAAAGGTCTCCTTTTATAGGTAAATGAATGAGAGCTATTCAATGAATATAACAAAGATATCAATTTTCGGACACCAATCACTCTACCAACTTACAACACCTTTTTGAATATCTTAACCACCGAATTTGATAAAATGGAAAATATACAACTTGTAGATAATTGAATTAGCTTTTCAGATCCGCAAGAGTCAAGTAATTTGGAGTTGTATTTGCTAAGATATGGCCCAAATACAGATGCTATATCAATTTTCACGTACTAACTAGTTTATCAACTTGCAAGGCATTTTGGAATTTTTTAACCACCGAATTTGAAGAAAAGTCAAAGAGACAAGTTATAGATAATTGACGAATATTTCCAAAACATCTTGAATGACATCATTTGGACTTATATTCACGGATATATGGCTTAATAATTGATGTCATGTCAATTTTCATGCACCAACCAGTCCATCAACCTGTAAGGCAATTTGGAAGTATTTACCCACCGATTTTGACAAAATGGAAAAGAAACAAGTTGTATATAATTGAATCATCTTTTTAGAACATCTTGATTCATGCCATTTGGATGTGTCATTAGGGAGAAATGACCCCATTAGTCCACGTAAGTTAGGCTGAGCTTCTAGAAATCCAGGTTCTGTTGCAGCCCACATTTGACCCCTTAAACGTTTGATTTAGGCCTTGCTTTCTTCTTAATATTTATGGAAAATTGTCTTAAGTTTCTGCAAATATTAGATTTGTAGCAATTGGGCTTTTGGATTGGAAGTTATGCTATTATTACTAGGCCTACATCAAAAAATTCAAAAATAATAATTGGTAAGAATAATTATTTTAAGCTCAAATAAATGTAAATACTCAAATTAATAGCACTTAAAGTGTAAAAAAATTTATTTAAATTTATAATAAATGTACACTTTTAAGTACTTATCACACCCTCCAACTAGCTTATTACTAGTCTCTAGTAATAAAAGACGAAAACTTAACAAATCTTATACTAAAGGTAATAATCATTTTTCTTCCCCTGATTTATTCAAATAAATAAACTCTTACTTTAAAGTTCTTTTAATTACATATCACATATACTTCAGTCAAGATATTAATAAACCTTCTTTTTATGCTTAAATTATGCTAACACATAATTATGAGTCTTATATGGAATGTTGTTTTTATTATAATATTTTGTCAAGGCTAACTTCCTCAAGTAGAGGTCATCTCATCAATCATTTTTTTTATCATCATTTTTCTTGTTCTTTTTATTTTTATTTTTTACTTTTTTTTTGACAGACTACATCTTTAACCCATGTATTGAGTTTTAGGCTAATGACTCACAGACCAGTTAGTTTTAGGGTATTAAGTGTTAAGATACTCCTATGAACTTAATCACTCGGGTTTAGATATTAAAACATTGGATAGTGTGATGTTTAATTCCTTTAAGCTTTTCTCCTTAACCCATGTAACAAGCTTTAGGCCAATAACTCCCAACCAGTTGGTCCTAGGATATTAGATGTTGAGACATTCCTTAGGGCTTAATTGCTCGAGTCAAGGAAGCTACGAAACCAAACATATCCATAATTTATTTATTTAATAACACATTTTTTTTTAGATTTCCCTTTCCTTTAGTTGCTATCCTCGACCAAAGAACTCGAATATTATAACAATCCAATTTGTAACCCATAATCATATGTCAAGCATGTGTGTGTGTGTAAGAATGGTTTATAAATACTTATTGCATGTATATGTGAACATAATAGTTAATTACCAAATAAGGATATGAGAGTTTGTAAACTCAAATATTTCAAAGAGAATAAAATGATAAAACCTTGTTATAAAATTATGATTCATAAGGTGCCTAATAAGACGCATCTTAAGAGAAAAAGAAATTTCTCCTATTCTGTCATCTTTCTCTAAGTTATACTTATCTAATGGTCTCAATCATATCAATTTTTTTTTTAATAACACAAATTTCAACATGATACTCATATCAACTATCGTAATTTTTTTATATATTTTAATACAAATATCAACATATTTTTTCCCCCAACCAGATCGAGACATTGTCCCGAATGTCTAAATGTCTGAAGGTGGAGTTTAGAAGATATTACCTGAGGTGATGTTTATTGAAAGGAAACAAACATGAACAAAAAATTAAAAATAAACATGATAAAAATAAAACAATAGAAAATGATGTACATAAAACCAATAGATAAGAGGTTATAAAGTGAGATTCAGATCCAATTTACGCTTTTGACCGCTATCTTGATGGCTATCATCTGACTAATTGATTCGAGTTGCTGCTGGATCGGGTTCATAGACATATGCTTAAAGTTTATTAATCAGCTCATCAGTAGTTGGAGCAGAAACCAGAATCTTGCGTGCTACATGTGAGATAAAGCCCTGTTCCATAGGTTGGTCAAGAAAACATAACAAACAGTTAAAGAAATCATTGACATTTAATATTCTGATAGACTTGTTGTGTATATTTAGTTGAGCCAGGAAAGAACTTGAAAAAGTTCTTCTAAAGTACCAAAACCACCTGGTAGGACAATGAAGGCATCAGCGTTAAAGAGCATTCGGGCCATTCGTTCATGCATGGATTAAACTCTAAATTCTTCCCCAATTGTTCTCCTAGTTAAGTTCTTTACAGCTAAAGGTGTAGGTATAATACTTAAGACATGACTACCTTCTATCCATGCAGCTATAGACACACATCCTATTAACCCAAGGCTACTGCTACATCTTAGAAAGTGTTACCCAAGTGTAGGTAGTCTTAATTATAGTCCTCGGTGAGTCC
>JANLJB010030204.1:0-21476 GCA_026212285.1 Bursera cuneata | reverse complement strand
GGTCATGAGGTGATTTATAGACACAGAGAAGGCCTTGTTATCACTAGTTGGCTATGGATCTGGCTGATTAAGTACGTAATTCTCATCAGTGATCTATGCGTAATTTCTTGTGTTTTGCTTAATCTTTTGAGGGTCTGTCTTTGTAATTCTTCTATGGTCAGTCACTTAGTGGCTTGAACTACCAGATAACTATTGTACTATATATATATATGGTGTATCATCGATGTACCTCTACAAAAATCAACGAGATTGCTAGTCTGTTTTTAAGTTGCATCTAAGTTACGCTTTCTGTAATTTAGTCATCAATGTTACTTTAGGTTTTCTACTTAGTAAAGCAAAAAGCAAAAGGCTTTCCTTTTCTTGTTCTTTTGTACTACTACTATTGTGGTGTTAGACATACCGTGAGTATTCTATTATTAATAATTTACTATCCATTAACTTAACAGAAAGAGAGAAACCCTGATTCATGATCTGGGTTATCAAATATTGACTGGTAGTTGATTTCTTATATGGTGTTTAGTCCACTCATATATAGATATAGCAAACAAAAGGCTATAGCGTATACCAACCATACATGGTGGCCTATAGTCAGTGCAGGCACAGTACTATTCATTTACGATATCATAGTAGATAAAACAATAATTGACAAAGAGAATACTCTGGAATATTTAGTTAAGAACTTCATTTTCTTGAAAGGAAAAATATTTAGTAAGGTGCATGGAAATTGTTGTTGATAGTGAGAAACGTTGTCAGTCTCGGTGATTTTTATTTAATGCACAAAGGAAAGCTAGGTAGAGCTTCCCTAGAGTATTTAATTTGGCTTCACCGTACTCCGAATCTTTTGGCTCTGCTTCTGCCCTGTCTTCATCATGTATTGAAAGTTTGTCATGTTATTGAGAAAGGAAAGCTGTTAGATTGTTCATTCTGGTTAATCATTCACCTATTAATCCTTTATATTAATTACAGAACATATATATAGGGGGTCCCATTCCGATCTCTGCCTAAATAATTGCTCCATCACCAGATTGAAGTGCAGAAAGTTGTATGGCGAATGAAAGTGTGAAAATGTAAAACACAATAAAAATAAACGGTCAACGATTAACCTACTTTTGTTTATGGTATTATTGCTTTTTCTTTTGGCTCTTGCCCACGTCTCTTGAGGTTTACCAGAAGTTCACTAAGAACAAAGGAAGATGTATTAAAAGATCTCATTCTTTACTTCAATCAATGAAGACGGGGCTTGAGAACCAGAAGGCAGTGACGACTCAGACTGGTTTTAAAACAGCCAGCACTTGTTCTTCAAGCTTTGTCTTTTATGTAATTTGTTCGGCAGTTCCGACTTCCAGTGTCTGTGCATACCTGCTACTTCTGTTTTGCAATCGTATGGTACACTTATAAATTTCGTTTAATTTTTTCAGTGACTCCAACTAATCGGACTGTCGACAGTGTAGTTCCCAGTAGCTGGTGGCGGCAGAGTGCTGATATCTTTGATTCAAAATTCAGTACGCAAAAGACCTTAAAAAAATCAATATTTATTTGTTAGTTGATATATATATATATACGATAAATTTTTTTTTTAACCAAATTTTATATACTCTCGTAACCATTGAATATAAACATTGATTCAATACAATTCAAAGGATTGAGTTAACTGTTAATTAATGATAGTAAAACTTAAGACTGATTTTAACTTTCATTTGGTTTGATGGAGAGTAATCTTGGCATTTGAAAGAACGAAGCACAAATCTCCCTACAGGTTTATTGAACTCCTTCAAAAACACATCGAATTTCTGGAAGTCTCACAGACCTCCCTTTGTCTTCCTTCTCTGTCTAGTTTTCTGTTACGTATACTAATAAACTTAAAGAGTATATTACATTAAAATATTAAATAGTACATATTAAATAAATATAATCTTTTTAAAAAGATAATTAATAGCTTAGTATAAGTATTTTCTATTAAAAATAAAAAAATAAAAAAATACTAATGAAAGCTGTAAAATTCATTACCTCTCTTATCGAAAAACAAAAAAAAAAACAAAAATACAAGAAAAATGTAAAATAAAACTCAAAGGTCAAAAAAGATAAAAAGAATGTAAAAAATATTAAATTATTTACCACAACAATCATTTAAAAGTGTTTGTCAAATTTTTCATAAATCATGGTTTTTCTCAAACAAGCAATTTTCATAAATATATTATTTTTAAAGAACCTTTTTAAAAATAACTGAAAATTAAAAAATTCAAGTTACTATTCACTGGCGGCTATAGCGTAAATTTTTCTAGATTTAAAAAAATTAACGACTACCTATGCACTTATCTAAATTTTCTAATAAAAAATACTTATACTAAATTATATAAAACTATATTTATTTAATATGTACTCTATTATATTTCGAATTAATATACCCTTTTAAATATTAAAATTAAAGAATAATTTTATCAATATATTAATCTTATTAGCATACATAACAAAAAACTTCGATAAAAAGATTGACGGTAAGGGGATGTGTGAGAGATTTTTATAAATCTGATGTGGTTGTACAGGATTTCTAGAAATCTCAAGGGAGATCAATGCCCTCTTTTTGCCAAGTACTAAAATTGCTCACCATAAAAAAGTGAAAGTTAAAGTAAGGGATTAAGTTGTTAGTTTCACGTTTGATTGCTCTTGACTAAAAGTTGAGTCAACCCTCAGGGGTATTTTTGTGAACTTTTACCAAAATGGTCCACAGGACTAGTAAAAAGCAATAGTGATTTACCATTGTTTCTATGGAAAACGGATAATAGTATCTTTTATCATGCATGTATCAGATCTGCCAAAAACCACAAATGAATTTCAAAGAAAAGTGGGATTTTTCACAGTAGGTAAGCTGTTACGGATCACCAGTCATCCAGCCATCTCAAGCCTTAGCAGCCTTAGCCAAGGGGGACCTTCAATAGGGGGCCGTGCATGACCATGCATGGTAACGCATGTACGTGAGATGCTTGCGGAGATCTTTTGGGATGAATTGCTAAGGTAGCCTGGATGGATATTTTAACTAATGCTTTGATTTCTTCCCCTTATGATGCTATTCCTATTTACGAAGATTTCTTTCCTTCGTTGTAGTTATTTCTCTTATTGCTTCTGCGGCTGTTCAGCTATTTAAACAAGCTTGAGACTATGAATAAAGGTAGCTATTAGTCTTATAACCAATCTCGTGTTGTTTCGGAGACCGGTTTTTCTCGAACTAAACCAACCAAGGAGGGCTAGGATCCCTCGAATCCTACTTAAATTTGTCGTCATAGGTAGCTTTCGTAGAACAGTTACGTGATCACAAACGAGAGGACGTGACATAAGCAGCTTCAGACTTCTGACCCATGATAGCTCTCAACCGAAAGAAGCTGGGAAACAGTTACATTTGTTAAGCAAGAAATAATAAATTCATTTCTCATATATCTAGTGCTGTAAAATGTTGACAAGTATGTTAAATGATTAAAGTCTCTGCTACACGTACATTAATAGGTGGGTAATATGTATTATAGCATCTAAAAATTTGGCACAAGTTAAAAAATAACTTGCTATAGACCACTGTTACAAAGAATCTTGGCTTCCCCACTAGATCTGGTGACTTCATGTACTGCATTTGCTAGATAACTCACATTGCCTGTAGTCACACCAGCCATGCTGCCCACATCAGGAGATACAGATCACACTTTGAGATAGGCACATTTCATCAGATGATAGCAATTTGCAGAAACAAAAAGAAGAAGAGGAGGAGGGTACTAAATCTAGTTTTAATTTGGTAACAGAGTTACTACGGTTTCTAAAATAAACTTGCCTTATACGTCCATCATGAGTCATGTATACATGGAAATCCCTTGCTAGCTGATCAACCTGATTCGGAGTTAAGCCAGAGAAGCAAAATAATCCAATCTGCAAATGTTGTTTAAGGAACTATAACTACTGTAGCTGGTTGCTTAACTCTTCAATGCCATTTTCAGGCACACTTCAAGATCTATGAACACAAAGTTCAAATTTTAACCACCAACCTGGTTAGTTACATGTTCCCAATTGAGTGGAGAGCCCAAATTTTCAAGATTTTCCTGTAGGATGCTACGCATTCTTCGAATGCGATTCACCATGATCTTAAAACATGTAGCAACTGGTATATCAGAATCAGCCGATAATTATCATAACCAAACTAGGAACCAAAAAATATTGTATGTTTTACCTTCAACTCTTCAATCCAAAGTGACTTCACATCTGGATCACTCAGGATCATTGAGACCAGCAATACACCATGAATAGGAGGGCTACCATACATAGCCCTGGCGATTTGCTGCAGTTGGCTTCTAACTGGAGCCACTTGCATTGAATCAGCACAAAGAATGCTGAAATCATGAAGGTGGGATTAAAGAAAAAAAAAATAAGATGGACCCAAACCAAATATGGAATTGAAATCTTTGGAGCTATAAACCTGATGGTAACATAACATTGTTTAGTAACCTTTCAGGATAACATTCCAACTAGCAATAACCACACAAATATAGGAAATTTCCAATTAATTTTTCCTTGATTTATGTCCCAAACAATAGTCACTATATACATTGTTGACCAACTATACTGAGAATAAAACCAATATCTTATGTTGCTCTTTTCTAAGTAAACTTAATTTAGCTATTCAAGACAAACTAGATGTGGGCATGTTCTAATAAACTCTTCACTTAAATTGCATAATTGCCTCCTAGACCTGTCCTACCAGTCTGACAAAAGTGAAAGAGATAAATACACATCTTATTGTAAACAAAAAATCCATGATATTTCCACACCTGAGACAACCAACTCTGTGTCCATACAGTCCCATGTTCTTTGCAAAGGACTGAGCACATCCTATTAAATGTTCATCTTCAAGAAAAATCCGGATTGCTTGGGCATCCTTGTCCAGATCCCCACTGGCAAAACCTTGATAAGCCATGTCAAAGAAGGGAAAATGTTTCTTCACCTAAAGGATTATCCAATAAAAATTAAAGTAATTCGACATATAATAAAGGACAATGTGGCAAACACTAATATCCTAATCACCTTAAGTTGATATGAAATTTCCCTCCACTGTTCCTCAGTAGGATCTACCCCAGTTGGGTTGTGGGCACAAGGATGGAGTAAGAAAAAAGAACCATCTGGGGCACCCTAAAAAAATCATTTAAAGACAATAAAACAAAGACATTAATTAATATCTTTCATCGTTTAAATGCATCTGCATATGTTTGTGCCTCTGTCATAATCCAGATGGAAATGCAAAGAACATAAAGTATATAATCAGCATAAAAATTTCAACCAAAGTTGGAAAAAATGCAAGAAGAAAACTATTTGACTGGACATTGCACGATATTGTTTTTCAAGTATTCAAAATAGTAAATCCTCCAGTATTGCTACGACTAAACCAAGCCTAAATAGCGAAGACTCCGCTACCTTGATATCATCTATGAGTGCTTCAAAGTTTAAACCCTTTGAATCAGGATGGTAGTAGTGATAGGTTCTCCCTGGAACTTGGGCATCCCTCCAGATTTTGTGGTGGCTGTGCAACAATCCAATTAAATTTCGTGTTTAGAAAAAAGAGATTCATGGAACAATGTCAGTACCTGACACATTTCAAGGCTTACAAGACCTGGACTATAAAACGGAACTGAAAGGATGAAGAACCTACTTGGACCAAGTTGGATCAGGAAAAAAAATACACGAATCAGGATAGAAACGCCTCTGGAACTGAGCGAAGAGGCGGCAAGCACCAGTGCCAGATAAAGCTTGAACCCCAGCGAACCTCCCTTCTTTAACAATATCTGAATCTTTACCGTAAACCAATTTTACACTCTCTTCAACCATTTTTGAACTAACTGCAGCAGAAATTGATTCCCTGCCAATGTCTCTCAAAAGATTAGACTACACAAGGATATGTTTTCCCATGCCAAGATTGCAAAGAAGCATTGACCTCAAATTAAAACTTACAAAAATTCACTACCAGCAATCTTGGCCTCTGCTTCTCGAACACATTGAAGCACAACAGGCCTCCCCTCATCATCCCTATAAGCTCCCTAAAACAATTAAGAAAACAAAATCCAATAGAAGTTCGAAAAATGTAGGCCCAGTGATAATAAACTGTTAGACGGAGCAAAACCAATACATACCACGCCAAGATTGATCTTGCTGGGAGAAGGGTCAGAAAGAAAGGCCTCGGTGACACCAGTTATGGGGTCCTTAGAAGCAAGGCAGACATGATCCCACCAACCAACATTCCCTGCTGAGGTTGTTGATGACGTGCTGCGTCTTCTTGCTGTGCTTGTCAGATGCCTCCACATAATGAATTAATAATGAATGATTCAATTCTTCACTCTCAGCCACTGTGAAAAGCACCTGCTGCTTCATAGAGGTTAAACAGCTATCTCCTTTCATCCCAAAAATGCGTTTTAGTAAAGGAGGTAAAGTGATTTTACTGTACTATTCCTGTGGGCTACTGCTGGTTTTGTTTGTTTAAAAGGCACCTTTCCCTCCGTGCAAACGCAACAGAAACGGGTTTGAGCCGACAATTCTTCTCTGGTCTTTCAACTTCAAGATGGCTTGCTGAATCGGACTCCTCCAACCATTAACGGCCCACAGGTTGTCTCTTCCTTGTCTACTTTCCACCTCGGTAAAGCCGAGTTGTCGCAACTTCTTGCGTCAGCAAAGTGGCAAGGGGCTGAAAATTGGTGGAAGGTTCATGGGTGATTGGGTCTACTCAATGGCCTGTTTTACTGGGCTTGGATTCTAAAAAGAGATTAACAAAACGGCCCAAATTTTAACATTATGAACTATGATTAAGCACACAAATAACATCCAATTAAAACCATCTCGTACATCTTCCATTTCTAATCTTTTATTATCTAGATTTAAATCAATAATTGAACTCAACTACTTTCCCACTAACTAAAATTATCGACTGAAGAGCATTAGGACGATAGTCCTGTTCGATCTCAATCTTCAATTTAATGGGTTAACTTCGAGCTTATCTTGTTATTTACATAGTAAAATGTATTTTCATAATAATTTGTAAATGATACACTTGATCACGCACAGTTGAGGTTACATTTGATTGTGTAAATAAAAAGTGAGAGTCCTTCAAGAAAGTGTCATTCCCTAGAAACATTGATGAGGTTGCAAAATCTCATAGTGAGGCTTTACGGTTAATGTTTAGACATAATAATTAAGCTAAAATTGTTAATAATTACAATTCATCTTATATAATTAATAAGATCCAAATAATATGATTGAAGTTGAAATGGCTATTAATTATCCATTATTGTCTATTATTATTTTCTCAAATTTTGCATTAAATTTGGGAACAAAGTGTTTCAAAGAAAGAGATAAGACAATTAAAGTTACATACAATTGAAAAGAATACAAAATATTATTGCTTAAAGTTCACAGACAAGGCTAGGAACATAATCAACATATCTTCCATAGGCCTCTTATTTGACAAAACAATATTGTGTTTGTTTTCCAAACAATCTCAATCGTCTACACAATTGCACACACTCAATTTCTTTACAAATTAACCAACAATTCATTAAAAACAGAAAACAAGAAAAACGAGAAGAAGTGCTCCGTCAATAGTAGTTGACCTTCCTGCAGTTTGAACGAATTTGACCCTGCTTCCCTGTCAGCACTTTGATTTTTCCCATCTTAACCATAGACTCGGCAAAATCAGCCGAGAAAGCCTTCGGATAATAGCTGTAAGTCTTCACGAGCCCATCAGTTGAGCCGCCGCTGAAGAGTGCTTGATCTGAGTTAAGAAGACCCTTTTGCTTCAACAAGCTGGAGAAGTAGGCAGTGTCGAAGCGTGCAGGAGTTGGGTCGAGAGGAGCAAGGTTGCTGTCACCACCTGCACGTGGGCATGTCTTTCTACGCTGTTTGGCAAAGCCAGAGTTGATATCTGTCCCGTTGTAAATTCTGTCTCTGAAAGTAAAGCATTGTGCGAATCCAATGGTGTGACCACCAGAGAGCGCCACTAAGTCTTTCTCGTCGAGACCTTGCCTTTTGAAGTTGTTGATTAGTGCGGGGAGGTCCATGAATGGCGCTGGGATGTCATTGTTGGCTAAGTCCTTGTTAGCCGTGGTCGAGTCTCTTCTCCCTAGTGGCACCTCCCATGTTGGCCCCCCAAGCTGCATGCATGCACAAATATGAATAAATTAGCTAGTACTCTCAGATACATGTTAATTAGCGTTAATATCTTGACCGAAATGAACGCAAAAATAGAAAGAAAATTAAATGGAATGGAGTAGTGTAAGGGAGAGGAGTTAGTATATTACACACCGCAACTACAGAATCACGAGCCGCAACAGCTAAAATGTCAGCACAAGAAACGACTGGGCGTCCACAAACTCTGTCCACCTCTTTCTTGATCTTGTCGATGACCTCGAATCCTCTGGCGGAATTTATATTGGCATTTGCATTCTTCTCAGAGTCGAATTTGGACGTAGAATCCAGAAGAATCGAAGCATCACAACCCTATATTACAAAGAACCAGTCCAAGCATGTACACATATATAAGAACGATATCGCATTCAACTTTAATTAATAGATAATAAGTTTTTTTTTAGCAGAAATAGAGTATTGTACATACTTGAACGAAACAATCATGGAAGTGCAGACGTAGCAAAGAAGCACCCATGCGGCGTTCTTTGTGCACAGCTTCTTTAATTATTTTGTTTATAGTTGGCAAAGCTTTTGGGCAAACTTGGTTGTAGTAATAAGGTGAAAGTATCGTTGAGAGAGCCGTTGTTGCAAGAGCCAAAACGAGAAGGACATGAAGCTGCAGGAATATGCTGCGTGTAGCCATTGCTATTTGCTAGCTAGCTCGTATTAGTAAAACTCTTAACAAGTTTCAAGTCTGCGTTGTTGTGTAGCTTGTGTTTGCGTTGAGCTTATTTATAGTGAAAGAAATCGAAAGGCAAAAATTGAAGCTTTCTTGTCAATCTTTGACTAGGCCAATTGTTGGACTACTTCTCAGAAATTTAACATTTTCCAGCTTGAAACAGTGTAACCCATGCCGGCAAGCAATCTATGTCGTATGAAAACATTTTATAATAAATTTCTTTGTTTGGAGTTTTAAAATGAGATTGAAGCTACTTAGTGAAATCCAGTTTGATATAGTCGTGGTTTTGTTAGCTGTAGTGACCGCATTTGGGGCAAAAACTCTAACATTGGATATTATTTGAAATTACAAACGTTGTCAATTATTCCAAATGATCTAAAGTCAAACCAGAGTTATTGTATTTTGATGGATTATTGATTCTTTCAAAAGGGGTGATGAGTGAGTAGTTATATTATTTGATTTACTTTGTCAAAGACATTAATTTTGTTTTGATTCTATCAACATTGTACCTACTCACTATAATATTTACAGTAAATCTCGAAGTTAAGGAAACTTCTTGAGATCAACAATAGGAAAAAGTTAAATATAGTTTGTAACAAGAATAATATGACAGGAGATCAGGAATATACTAAGTATATTAATGTTATTTGGATCAACTTGCTTCGGTCTTGGGCACGCGTTAGTGAACCAGTCTATTCATTTTTTTTACTTCTTATTAATTAATTGGTAATTGTGCTGTAATTCTTAATGCAATCGTGACCCGACTCTGTTGGCGTTCACACATTGCATAAGCCATTCAGTTGATGCACTCAATTTAATTAATTAATCTCTAACTTAAGGTTCATAAATTTTTAAGAAATTCACTAATCCCCCTTAGATATGATAATGTACCCAGAAATCCGTGAGGTTTAAGAAATATACACCCACCCCGTTAACGGCAGCTGGACAGAAGCAGCTTCTGACACTGGCAAAGGCATGACAGAATGCTTAAATGGCTATTTTGCCCTCTTCAGCCGATATTTGTTCTCCATTTCTCCTCTTGGTCTTTTTCTGCTCAACTGCCTTAATATATTCTTTGTCAAAGAAATTTCTCTTCATTGTTTCGAGTTGCCGATTGACTTAAATTTATTGCTAATAGAAAAGAAAAAGATTTAAAAATTATAGCCCTGCTACATTATTCACCACATATTGCCTTTACTAACAAGAAGCCCACCATTACCATCAGTGCCCCCCAAACCAAAAGCTATAGATTGACTCATTTTACTCATCTTACATATTCAAGGCTAAGCTGCTCCACCACAAGAGTTTCCAACATCATCGCTTTTTCACTGATCATCCTTACCCAATCTGTTGTTAGCAACGAGCAAACAACCTGAGAACTATCCTCCTTTACTACCAAATCCATTGGACTTAGGTTTAGATCTTGAGTTTTCAACGGCGTGTGTGCAGACCAGTCCCAAGGCAAATATTGCGTGGATATCATTGAGTTCCAAATCCCAAGACTGAATGCACCACCTTTTCTTTATTTTATTTTAAAAAATAAATTGCTATTACCTTTTTGCCCTTGCAACATTTAATTTAACACCTGACAGTTAACAGCACGGGTGTTTGTGTATATTTCCGAAATATCACGGGTTTCTTTGTACTTTTATCATACCTCAGGGGATTTTGGGAATTTCCCCATAAAAGTTTATAAGATTAATCTTTCTTTTTTAATTTAAATTAATTAAAAGATCACCAAATTTTACAAATTACTATTTGTGATTAATGTTAAAGAAATAATTTACAACCAAAAAAAACTAAATATTATAATTTTTTTTTTCAATTTACATGTCTTTTAACGATTTTTTGATAATGAAATAACCATAGGATAATATATGTTATTAAGAATTAGATTATGTAAATCTTTTAGATTATATTTAATTATGTTACATTTTAAAACAAGGTTGATACAATTTTATTAATTCATATTATAAATAAATGGCTTTCTTTGGCATCTAATTTTTTTTTTTTTATATATAAAAAATAACTGCAATCAATAATAATGTAGCGTGTATATCTAGAAGTGATATATTGTTCATTTACAGATAGCAACGTCATTTGATGAAAAGAAGAAGAAGAATAAAAAGAACAAATGATAATAGTAAACTCTTCATATGTAATGCCTAGCCAATACAAACTAACGCTTTTATTTGATTATGATAGTAAGACTTGGCCTGTTGTTTTTAACTCCACTCTGGTTCGATGATTTAATCTTATATAACTCGATCAATTTCAATTTTTGAATTTTTGTTTCGAAACAATTAATTGATTATGATAGTAACAAATCAAATGGATTTCATTTTAGTAACATGTGTAATAGCTAGCTTAGAAGTGATTTAATTTATTTTATAGTCAAAGTTATCAATTAAAAAAAAAAAAAACTCTCTCGCAGGAGGCAGCCCACTGCCGGCCACAAGAAAATTACGGGGCTTCATATAAAGCCTATTAGGCCTACACCCATGTAGAGGCCGGAAAGGACTTTACAGTAACCTCAGCCTGGCCTAAAAGTATGGCCCACTGAATAATAGGCCTCTGGTTAGCCCTACAATAACGTTACTTTAGTCTACAGTGCAAACCGGCATCTTAATTTCACGAGACACATCAGAGTTTGAAATTAAGCATTTCAGAGGATTTAACAAGATTTTGATTCTACTTAACGTACAAAATCAAAGCACAAATCTTCAACATGATTGTATTTAAACTACAAATAAAAGCATAAGGAGTTTGTACTTTTCACTATGGTAATGTTTGTATAGAAGATTAAAGTGATCAATTTAATTTGCAGAGAATTTAAGTTTTTTTATTTATTTAGTAAATACTCAAATTTAAAGTTTTTTCTTCAAAAAAAAAAAAAAAAAAAAAAATAAATNTTTAAATTTTTTTATAAAAAAAAAAAAAAAAAAAAAAAAGAAATCTACCCATAAGAAAAGAATAAATGTGAATTATTTAAACACCAAAAATATTAGATTGAATATTTAAAGTTGTCATGCATTTATTTTTTGTCTTAACTAGAGAATGTTCGGTTTTATTGGAAATTCGATTGATCAATTCTTTCTCATCCATTGATTAAGCAAATTCAATTAAGTAATTTTTTGTTTGTTTTATGGTGTGATTTATTTTATATTTTAAACGTCATTCTATGCAATTTTTCCAACAAAAACAAATATTTGGAGAGTATAGGATATAAAATCTAATTTTTTTTTAAATGATGACAATTTTAATTATTTAGTTTTTTATATAAGTTACATAGTTCAGATAATAATATCACAGAAAATAACACAATAAATGCAAGGCAACATATCATTTTAAAAGTTCTGTCAAAAAATTAAGAAATTAAATCAAATATATTTTATTTATTACTAAATAAGCTATGAGTTAATTTATGTGATTAGCCAAAAGTGTTGTTATATGAGCCCCGGTAAAACTCTTTCTAAACCCCTCTTTGTAATTTATTGAAATAAAAAGTACATCTAAATTTTAAATTACCAATAACTCCTTTACAAGAGAAACTACAGAGTACTTATATATTGGAGCACGATTGCTCAGTTGTCCCAACAATCTCTTCTACAAAACAAGAACTTAAGTTCTCTAAACTCTATTTATAATCACATTAATTCTTTAATTAATTTACCTTCAAATTTTCTCTTTAATTTATCAAGAAAACAAAAATTTCCACATAATGGCATTTGTCGTGAATTAGTAAATTTGGGTGAATCAATAATGTAGTTTTCTAGTTTCTATAGGGACTCATGATTAGAATCATATTTTAAAATTATGTTTCTTCTATGAACGTCTGTGCTTTAGCCCTTCCATGGTCCAAGTTTCCATCAATGACAGTGTTTCGGCTAGAAAGAGTTTTTGTGGGACTTTTATAAAGGTGTAAGTTATTCAATGCAAATCATCAAATTGGATTGAACTACACTGAATTATTAAGAAAAATAATTTGATTTAAAAATTTTCGTTAACATAGTTTATAGTTTGATTTAAGTTTTTTAAAAAAACAAACCAAATTAAACCGTTTAATATATATAAAAGCTTATAAGATTATAGACTGATTAATATTATTAATATTTAAACTTATAATATACATGATTGAGAATTTGAGATGGATATTTATTCTCCTTTGTACTAGTGCATTAAAAGTTTATTTAAATTATAATGTTGATTTATTAATTAATATTTTATTATTTTAATTATAATTATTTGTTAAGTTTTGACAATTTTAAGTTAGCCAATAATAAAGTATTCTAATAAGATTAACATATTTAATCCAAAAAATATTATATTTTAGTTCAAACTATTTTAGAAACCGAATCAGATGATATTATTTCAGTTTAGTTCAGTTTAAAAAAATTTTAAACCGCTATTATCAAATTGGTTTCAAAATTTATTAAAATCGTCCAAAACCACACCGTTTACACCCCTAGACTTATATAACAACAGTCTTAATAAAAAAAAAGTAACCAATTTAAATCCATAAGAGAAGAAGAAATTGTGAAAGAAAGAGAAGTCTATTTTATGTTGTTAAGGAGCCCTCACAAAATTATGGGACTTCGTACAAGACTACTCGGCCCACCTATATCGAACCCAACAACGCTAACCATTGCCCTCCTCGACGGAAAGTTCAAGTCCACCAAGAATGGGCCTCAAGTTTGGCCCTACAATAGAGCAAACAAGCATAATAATTACTTGAGAAACAGCAAACTAACTTTGAAATTAAGCATTTCAAAAGATTAACTTAACAAAGATTTTGACTAAACTTAATGCTAGAATCTAAGCACATTGAACATGATTTTCTTTAAATTAATAGTATAAGCATATGGGGTGTGCTTTCATTATAGTTGTGTAAATATAGAAGATATAAAATCATAACTGAATAGATCATTAATTTAGCAGTAACGAATTTAAAGCATTTCTTATGATATTAGAGTTATTTGACTTATTACATTCACAAATTTACACCTTATTACTATTTCTCTATTGATACGTGGAAATGAGGATCATGATTATTGATAGAACAAGATCAATTATTTGATTCTTCATATATATATGTAACTTAAAAAGTGGATATTAATTTTGAAAAATAAAGAATATTTTAGTTTATAAATTAATGCAAATAAGGATATTAAATGATTGTGGATATTAATTTTGAAAAATAAAAAATATTTTAGTTTATAAATTAATGCAAATAAGGATATTAAATGATTGAACAACCGGGAATAATTTATTTACGATACTTATTTGACATTCTAATAAGTACGCCGGCTAAAACTTTGAAAATTAAGCATTCCATCACATTCAACAAAGACTAATTTTGATACAACTTAACTTTCTTTGCCACAAAATTAAAACACACATCTTGGACCACTCCCGTAAAAAAAAATTGAAACAAACTCCTTAATCTTAAAATACAAAAAGTGAAAACTAGTGGCATACAGTCTAATTGACTTTCCTGCAGTTGGTCCTGATTTGGCCGTTGGAGCCAGTGAGGGGGCTCAAATTTCCCATCGTTACCATGGCTTTGGCAAAGTCTGTCTTGAAAGATTGCAAATTGGAGCTATAAGCATTGACTTGTGCGTCAGTGGAACCCCCATTGAAGAGCTGCTGGTCCGAGTGCAAAAGCCCCTTTTTGCCCACCAAATTCTTGAAGTAAGCATTGTCAAAAGATGTTGGGCTTGTGACATCCAAAGGAGAAAGATTGTTGTCACCTCCATTGCTTGGACACTTGCCTCTCACTGATGTTGCGAAGGAAGAGTCAATATTGGTCTCGTTGTAGACCCTAGTGCGGAAAGTTGTGCATCTAGCTTGGCCTATTGTGTGAGATCCTGAGAGAGCCACAAGTTCTTTAGCAGTAAATCCTTTGTTTGAGAAGGCCGTGATCAGGGCGCTGAGGTCCGAAGTTGGGGCAGGAATGTCGCTGTTGGCTTTACTTAGACTTGCTGTGGTCGAATCTCTTCTGCCCAATTGAACCGTCCAGCTTTGTCCTCCCAGCTGAAACAAGTCTTGATAAGTGAGAACTCGAATATACAGTAAAAGCAAATATGCAAATTGTGGAGAAGTGGAGAGTATTTAATTTCTTACGGCAACAACAGAGTCGCGAGCAGCGACGGCTAAGATGTCAGCACATGAAACAACACCCGCGCAGGAACTCTCCAATTGAGATTTAATAGAATCAATCACGTCAAATCCTCTTACTGAATTAGCATTGGGACCTGCCGTTTTCTCTCCGGTGAAACTTGATGTATCGTCCAACAATATCGATGCATCACATCCCTGTTATATGTATTAATAGAAAATTAATCAATGTTAAACAGTACAACCCTATTAATCATTACAATCTCTTCGTTCATGTTTATTAGGAAAAACTCATGTGAAATAAGTCTACTATAATTATTAAAATATTTTCATGTAAATTGTGATTTATAAACATATTAGTTGTGCTTTCACAATGGTTTCCTACGGTGGTACCAAGTGAACAGTATAAAAAATGATTGATTTCTCTTGTTGCTCAACTAAGCGACATCGTAAGTAAGTTTTGAAGAGTATCTAAATGTATAGTATTGTAGTCTTCTTTTGAAACATTTGGAAACCTGGTCAAAATAAAAAATAATTAACAAGTACCAAGCTACGCGGTACCCAGTACAGATATATGATGTATTATTGGATCCCCACATGCAAAATTCAATTTAACATAAATGGATGAGAATCCTGAAAAAGTCAATAATATGTGTCTCCCCGCCTGCATGATATCTTAATTAAAATCAAAAGGTTTAAATCTTTCTAAATAATTATATATTATTCAAACCAAACAGATTTAAAAAAAAGAGAGAGAAAAAACAAACTTAATTAAGACTGCTGATCAGATATTTTAGGTTAAAGTGATTATTTTGTTTCTAACCTAAATTTCGAGAGACAAACAAACAGCCTTTTAGAAAGCAGAGATTAGAGATTCAATGTTTGTGAAAAGTTCTTTAAAAAAGTAAAAGACATATGAGAAGATGATTGTGATGTATACCCATTATATATTCTATACTTTACAACTTTTCTCTAATAAAAATATTAATAGTACTCAGGACTTCTGTTCAGGGAGACTCGTGAGTTTTAGCTGAAGTGACTGGAAAAGAAATTCCATAACCAAAACCAATTGGGGAACTGAATATAATTAATAATCACCAAGCTCGAAACTAATAGACATGAGAATTAGATATATAAAGCAACATATGCAAGAAAAAAAAAAAAAAGCAGACAAGATATATAGAAGAAGAAGAAGCATATAAGAGATGAAGAGAGATCGTGACTTGCATTAACAAAGCAGTCATGGAAATGAAGACGGAGCAAGGACGCCCCCATGCGAGCCTCTTTCGACACAGCAGAATTCACTGCTGATTTAATGATGGATAGAGCTGAAGGGCACGTTTTTGAGTAGAAAGTAGAGGATAACTGAGCAGAGGCCGTGGCAATAAGAAACGAGAATAACACAAACAAGAATCTAAACTTAGTGGGTGTTGATGAGGAGGAAATCTTAGGCGCCATAGCTAAGTATTGAAGGATAGAAGCTAGGAAGATGTAAAGTAGTGATGAGCTTAATTTTGCTTCAGTGCTAGCTTGGTTTTAGGCAACAACGTATATCCATTTATATAGAGCTACATCACCTTGGAATTTGATCTTTTCGCATTGTTTCAAGTCAAAGTTACGATAAAAGTAATACAAATAAAGCAGGAATGCATGTATTTTTAATATTATGCAGATATAGTTAATTATAAAAGGTGTAGGCCGAAGACGATGACCAATTATAATATATATATATAGCTCCACTTGCCCATTCAACTTTTTCTTTAATTTATTTTTTGTTTTTTAACTTCTCTATTTTGTTATGTCATTGCTTAAAATACCATCTTTTTCTCCTTTAATTGAAACTGTCCGTATAATGATAGAACAATTTCTATCTATTGTTATTTCTCTCTTTTGCTCTTTCTTTTTAATGAAAATTAATGTTATATTGAAGTGTGCGTCTTCATCAATTTTTATCTTTTTAGTCTATTTTGTTGTACTGACTTTGATGTTTGGGTTAAAGGCTTCGAATTTGGCTGTTAGCTGTAACTCACTGGAACTTGTCAAATTTCGTAGAAACTCCACGAAGAAGCTACTTTTCAAATTTCCGACTAGTATTATTCATTTAGGTTACATTCTAACAAACATTCATTAAATTTAAAATTAATTAGCTAAGAAGACAAAGTATGAACGTTAACCAAGTCACAACAAATTAAATCAGATCTCTTAAGCATCGATCATTTGACCATTATTTTGCAAGTTTGTTAGTCAGTTAATTCTATCTTAAATCGTTGATGAATTTAAATTCCACTATATTATAGTAATTGATATGAAGTAAATCTTTGAATTTCAAGTGTTAGGATAGAGGGCTCATTCTCTTTTATATATGTAAGTTTATTATCTATAGCAAACTGCTGTTTAACACACGGGAAATTTATGTGTAATCCCAACTTTTCCATAAAACGATTCCTTCAAAATTTTTTGTTATAGTTTATAAATTGTGTCGATGCCGAATGTTTTAATTGAAAAGCTGGAGGTTTATATGTAAATTCTCCTGTATAAGACAACTCATTAATACTTTAAACATACATATTAAGCTTTTCGAAATATGATCATTTTAAGTGAATTAACCAGAAGCAGCAAAATTAAATATTCCGAACAGGTAAAGCTATGTCCTATCTTTAATTGACTAACTAGCGAGGAAAAACTATATTCCCATTGATATCTGTCGGCATAAATCTAGCTGAATACGATATGGTTATGGGGTATTCATTGCTTAATTATCTAAACTTTATAATTATTCCTTAACATGGCGTGTTCGTAAGCACTTCGGCACTACTGGTGGCCAGCAGCTGTCTGTTATTGTGTTTCCAAACTTTCTTTTTAAAGCATGCAATAATCATCACGTAATTAACGAAAGTCAAATATCCAAGACGGGGCCGAGCGTTCATCGTTTGCTTTACACAATCCAAAGTCACAACCAGGAAAACCACTTCTTTTTTGAACTAAACACATGGGCATGCTAGCTAGATAGCTTTGCTTAATGACCTTTTCATCAAGAAATTAATAATCACTGAAAGGAACGTTAATAATTGGAACTTGTGAAGTATGACATCGCATATAAATATATAATTCAGAAAAACCTGCAACTACTGTACAAGAGCTGATCGTGATATTTACCAAACTGGTAGTTTGAAAATGTTTAATATATATGTCTACTTCATTCTCATGATGATACCCTTTCAGTCAATTTCAACATTTCGACGTAATATAGTTGATTATGTAAATATATGAACTCTAAAAAATTTTATATAAATGTATGTTCTTTCTATCATTTGATCACAAAGCATTATTTAGTTATTTAGTCAACTTTTTCACATCATCTAGGTGGTGTGGAAAGAATCGTGTTTGGTCAATCGAAGAATTGAAATAGTGCTAAGATCACACTTACATATATATCATATATATGGCTGGCTGCTAAGCCATACCAAAATTTCCAATCTGTTAAAAAGAAACTTGTTAAAAGAGATTCTGCTCTAAGAAAATTGATTCAATCCCTTACATCGACCGTTGACCGTAACACATACGTTATCAAGTCAACTCGGAACATCATTAAATCGATCAAGTCTCAATCCTGATTGTCGCCAACTATGATGTATATATATATCTCAAGAAAAATATTAAAGAAGCGCACAATATATTAATGATTTCAACAATTTGATTTCATGCTTGTCACACTTACAAGCAATTGACATTTTTGTTTGTTTTGCTGGCTAGCTGTGTGACAATTATTATTAAGAAACTAGTCCAACGTTATCCCTTTAATATAACTATTTGCTATAATGAAGTTTCAGTAATATATATACTTGAAGGTCAATCTTTTGTTGGGTGTTCCATGTATGAAAACGAAATAGTCCACTTTTGGTCTATTTGGGATGGCTGCAAAGCAAAATGTTCTAAACTTAGTGGAGAAGTAGCTGGGAGCGACGTATAGTTGGGTGGTGGTGGAGCCAGATCTGTGGAACCGGATGCCGTGACGTGAATTACTACATACATCACATAACCCTTATCCAGACAGTTTTGGATGAAATCGATCGACATATCCCATCATATGTAAACTTGTTAAATAAATCCCGCCAAAGATACCTTCATTTTAGAAAATAAATTGCCATCAAAATAGTAATTAGACAACAACTACAGTATATATATAAACTTTTACTTTACACTAAATGAGATTAGTTAGAGTCACACACATACATACATTCGTAGAAAGTGTTTATAAAAGTATTCAAAATTTTTTTTTAGAAAAGAATTAATTATTAGTTTTTTTAAGCATACCAATTTTTTTTTTTGACCTAGAAAATATTTCCATCTATTTTAGTCAAACATTATAAATGAGATGTAGATGTATTTTGACTAATTTGTTAAATAAAAAAAAGAAGTAAATTACTAGAACAAATGGAAGGGATTATTATAGTATTTTATCATAAATTCATAACACCATTTAAATGTCTTTTTTCTTAAGTGTGTTACTTTTTCCGAAGAGAGTAGTTGGCGAGGCAGCATCTATTGATCAAGTCAAATAACGAATTGCTGTACGTACCTAATGATAGCAACGTTAATTAATTTAACATGAAAACAGATACTACAAGATTACTTTAGTGCTGTTTTCATCGATCCTTGGATTTTCCAAGTCGCTCTTCTCCTTGTTAAGTTATATAATTGTAATCAAATTCTGAGTGTGAATTTTTGACATTTGTTCACCGATCACACAAGTATAAAATTATTAAACGTTGTGAGGATGATAAACAGGTCCATGCACGCACATAACACATGTATATATGTAGGGCAAAGAAAATTGAGCGATTTCCACCGCCATTGGCTACCCCACACGCTTACTTGAAGTCGAAGACAGTTTTAGTTTAACTCTTCTCTCTTGTTTTCTTCTGTATATTTCATCTTGAGAGTATCTTCAGAAAGCTACATGCATCTTCTGATGCTTATAAATACATAATTTTGTTTCATGCATGAAAGGTAATCGTAGGATGGCGCCATGCGCGTAACTTTTGAATAAATGGAGTTGATAAGTTAATAAAATCAACCTCATTGACCCCAGTTTGCAAATACGAAAAGATACAAAACCTTTGAAGCTCAATTATCATTCCAGGCCAAAGCATTCAAACGATATCGTACAGTCTAACAAATGAGAGGACAAATTTTAGGACATATGGATCCTTCTTAAGACTCATCTGCCATCAATAAGATTAATTACAAGATTAAAAGACTTAAAGTTTAAATACGGACCAACCCCTGATTCTATTTACCTTCCCTTCTTAAAAAATTAAGTTTAAAATAATGCTACGCTTATAAATTCATTCATAATGTAAAGTTATTGGTTAATCCTTGAGTAATCTATATCTTAATTAGTGTTACATAATGATAGATTATTTACCCTTCAAGTCACATTATATCATATTAATTTCATGCATAAATTTATAAATATAACATTACTTTTATCGTTTAGTAGTTAATTACGATTGCAACAATACGTACAAAGACGTTGAAGTTGTGTAGAACTTCTAAGTCTTTTGAGGATATAATTTAATCCTAGGTTTCAAGAAAAGATAAAAAAAATTAATCAGGACATAATTTTCATTCAGTTTAGGCAAACCAAAACCATTACCTCAATAATAAATACTTCTTTTTAAGCAAGTGGGTCACTTTCTAATTATTTCTTTTACTTGTTTTGCCATTAGACTCGTAATTTTTTTTTTTTTCAATATTGCCCTCTTGCTTTTGTGTTGCTTTACCTACTCGCATACGTACGCAAGGATGTTTTTCAAGAAACGAAGAGGTAAGTCAAATTAATGACATAAAATAAAGAGATAAGTTTGTATAGACTCGTAATTAGCAACTATTCAATAAGCTATTTTCTAAAACTGAATGGCGAAGCTAGCAAGGTCAAATTAAGAAACTAAAAAAAAAAAAACAAAGAGAATGTACATATAATATATAAATGCAACTAATAATCGAGATAAAATGAGAAGGTGATACTCGTTTACTTGTCTTTGATCTTGGTTTTAAGTAGCATGAGGCAAGAAGTGGGGAACTCTGAAAGACTTTTGCACAAAGAAACCAAGTTGCCAACAATTTTTGGACCTCTACTTTTTTTGACTTTGTCTGTGTGAATCACTTTTTTTCCATGTTGACTATAACACTCCCTGCGTGTAAATTGATTAGGCAACTATTCAACACGGTATTGAGCACACCTAATGTGAACTTCTCGAATCTTTGTAGTTTAATGGAGCTTTTGAATTCTCTTATGAGGTTACTGATATCTTGAACTTACAAAAAATATATATATATATTTGCCCATGCCAGGTAAATTATATCTTATTAGCCTTTTTTCTAAAAATAATAATAACCTTCGATAGGTGTGTAATTATTGAATATTCAAGATGACAAGATGGCCTTTTTGTGTTTGTACGTATCTAATACTAAT